>VZRN01000521.1:67593-147527 GCA_013397935.1 Dasyornis broadbenti | reverse complement strand
TTTTTTTTTTTTTTTAATGGCATATTGATATCGGTGGTTGTTGTTGTTTTGGCTTAGGAGTCCAGTCAAATGAATTTAATAAATGTTTCTGTCAGTGAAAAATTAGCATTGGCTGTTCCAAACATAGCAAGGGAATACTTCCCAAAGCAAGTACCACACTGCTCTCTGTTCTCCAGTACTTCCAGAGATAGACCTAGAGAGGATGAAACGGTTTTAAGCAATTTGAGATTATATTTGCTGACTCTTTGAAGTAGGCTAGGGCAATTGTAATTCATCACTTGCCATGACCTTGCACATTTGAGCATTAGCTAACGGGCTGTTCTGTGGTGTGATGGACACAGTTATACCTCGCACAACTGGTCATTAGAGCCACAGGTAACCCCCTGCCCCGTCCCTGAGCCTGCAGACATTCTGCATTACTGATCATACACTGCACAGCATAACGCAGCCTATATAAAAATGACAGTGCTAATCGAAGATTTATACCTTTAATCCCCTCCTGCCTCAGCTCTAAGTCATGAATTTTATTCCAAGCACTAAGGGGATAAAGCCCAGCTGAGAATTTCCTAGCACGGTGTGAAGTTCAGCTGCTCCTTCTGAGCAGACAAATAAACCCCAGACCCCCCAACTTTGCAGTGCATGGAGGGAAGCCCCAGCAGGTTTCCTCACCCCACACAAACCTGAGCACAGTGGGGCACCCACCATCCTGAGGTACCGACAGCCAGGCACTGGAGTGAACTTCTCAGGCTTTCACATCATTTTATGAAACAAAATAGCTGGTGTAAAATTTCTCGATGTTGTTTTTTCAGGACTAAGAATCACTAACCAAATATTGTCACTGACTGTGTTTTTATTTTATTTCAGGGGAAAAAACCAAAAAACAATACTTATTTCTGCAGAGATACTTCCTACTGAATACCAATCTGGTTAGGGATTTCATTTTATCACTCTAGAGTGCAGTAACTCAGCTAGAAAGTAGTTTTCAATCAATGCAAAGGCAGGATGGTGTCAGAGGTTGGCGAAGAAGGCAGCCGAGGACAGCGCCCGCTATTCCCTCTGCTCTTCTCCCAACACCATCACCCTCACTGCTCAGCCACATCACCCACCCAACTCTCCCACACGTGAGGAGGACTCTGCCACCAACAAACACCGCCTCGTCCCGTCCCGGATCGTTCCGACCACACAATACCAAAATCATGTCTCACAAGTCGATTTCACACCGCATCCCTCAAGCAGAGCCTCTGCCGTACCGGTCCTGCGGAGCAGTGCTTCGGGAGGCACCGACAGCTCCGTGCCGAGCCGCCGCCTCCTCGGGGCGAACTTCGGGCACGGAGCCGAGCAGGGCTCGCTCGGAAGGTCCGGCGGGACCCGCGGCCGGAGCTGTCCCTCTCCTCGCCCCGAGCTCGGCCGAACTTCCCCCGCGCCCGCCCGGCTCGTCCCGGCCCATGGGCAGGGAGAGACCTTGGGGCGGCCGGGGCGCCCCGCTGCCGCCCGCCCTACCTTGACGCCCCGGGACGAGTGGCACTGGACGTGGTGGGACACGGTCGCCGTCTGGTTCATGGTGTCGGCGGCCCCGCCGGGCGGGCACGGGGCTGCCGTGGGTCCCTCCCGGCGCCTCCGAGCGGCCGGGGGGCTCCGGCTGCGGCTCCGGCTGCGCTGCTCCGCACCCCGGGGCTCCGCGGCAGCTCCGCCCGGCGGGGCCGCCCGCCTGCTCCGCCCCGCCCGGCACCGGCACCGCCCCGTCCGCCGGACCGGCACCGGACAGGCGCTGAGCCGAGACACGGTCGGGATCGGGTGCAGCCTTGTCTGTCGCGCCGCCCTCGCCCCCGGGGCCGGGAAGATGAACGAGATCAGCCCCGCTCTGTGAGAGCCGAGTCCCGCAGTGCTCTCCGCCGAAATGAGTGAGACTGCAGCAGAAAGTTTATGCTGGCTGCTTTTTCCTTCGAGCTCCACGGGTGTTTTTTTTCCTTTCTACCTTTCCCGTTCCCTCCTGCCGGCTCTTCCCTCGGTTCTAAAGCGACCCCAGCCCACTGCGGTACCGGGATACGGGCGTGCTTATGTAACACAGGTACGAGGCACAAGCACCAGCCTCACGTCCGCTGCCAGCGCACGTGGGCTTTCCGAAATCACCGGGCTTTGTTAAGTACCGCAACAGCTCCACGCTTCCCCGTGGAGCACAAGAAATCCATCTCTAATTAGACTTTCACCCAAATAACTTTCAGTGGAACTGGTTGTGGTACAGACTAAAAGTCTGTGCCCTCCAGACTCATGAGCAAGACTTGCCAGAAACACACAAATTCTCTTTCTGCTGGTCCAACCCAGAGCTGGTATCAAAGCCAGGATTTGGGGATGAAGTTGGTAAGCTCTGTGAGCAGATTGTGACACCTCAGGCTGATAATGAACAAGCAATATTTTGTATATACATAACATCCCTAAATGACTTTAGAGAAACCTCCCAGTAAAATAAAACACAGTGTTGCACACACGAAGGCATTCCTGGGGTGCCTATGAGGGGTGCACGAAACTGTAGCCAGGGCAGGTAAAGCTGCTTCAAGAGAAAGCAAAGAAGAAAAAGGACAGACTACAGCCAGAAGCCATGGCACAAGTCTCCTAAAGAAACTACTGATTTGGAATCTCTCACTGCATGAGATTCCAGCTTCAGGCATCTCTGAAGCATCTGTTCTTTCAAGAGGGAGGCTGTTGAGCAGTATTTGCTACCATATCAAAAGTTATACTCCCAGTGCAGGAAGTTATTGCTCAAAAATAAAATTACTTTTAAAAATTCAGGCCCCAGGTTGAGCCTGTTTTATGGTTCTGTCTCATTTTCCTCCCCCACTCCCACCTCTTCTTTTTATTTTTAAGTAATTTGAAGAAACTGTACAAAGCATGTGCCCAAAAAGTAGTGGTGCAAGAAAACAAAAGTTTTGCTAAAGACTTCAAGCTGTGCTTTGCTACTCAAAGATCCATCCCATTCTGCAAAGCAGAGGGCTGAGACTTTGCTGTGGTCACAGCTCAATATGTCCCCTCAGAGACCTATGGGGACCTTCAGTTGTGCTTGGAAAGCTCATTGGACATTTGCCAGAGCTCTTTTAAACGGGGTTCATTTTCAGAAGATTTTAATTTCCTGGAAGAAAATCTGTTTTAGATAATCTCAAACACAATTTTCCAAAGTCAAAATTCGTTTTGCTCACGTTAACTCAGACACAAAGGCAGGTGCTGCTGGACATGGAGCTGGTGAGGAAAAAACTGATCTGTTCAGTCTGCACAAAGCTGCTGAGGCAGCCCTGTATGGGAAGGCAGCCCAGGGTACAAACATCCCCTCCAGAGAGGGGAGAGCAGTCAGTGTCTATTCCAGTGATACTGAGAAAAATGTCATTCCCAAAGGAAGCCAAATGCAAAGTAAAGGCACAGCAAGAAAGTCCCTCCTGGCCCAGACACAATCATCTCCGGGCACCATAAGTGAGGCATCCGGGCTGGCCTCTAGCCTGCAGGACTGCTCACATTAGCCTCCTTCACCTTAGCAGATTTATTGGATTTTGAGCAATAAAAACCACATTTAGCAAGCATATCATGGGCTCAGCAGTGCTCTTTCACCTCCCTCTATCATATGCAGACAGGAATGAAACTTAATGGATATAGATGGGGGAAAAAAGCACCCTCACATAAAAATGAGACATGATTCAACTCAAAGGTTAGTGTTGAGGAGGAGCGAACGAGTAAGTGGATGTTTGGGAAAAGGGGTAACAGGCTAACTCTCACCATACTCTGCCCAAACATTCGTTCTGGAAAGAAAATAATGACTTCAAGTTATTGTCACCAGGAGCTCAAGCAAGCACAGGTAACCTGGAAGATTCAAAGACATTCTTCTTCATCTTGAAATATTCTTGTGTTTAACCATCTCATATGGGAATTACTTTAAGACAAAAGAATGAACTCATGACATTATCAGTTGAACTAAGTATCTGTGGGTTTTTGTAAGCTCCTATGAGAACTTTGTGTAAAGTTTTCATGCTTGACTTTGTGCTTCACAGTGGCTGACCTTCCATGCAAGCCCCAAAACCAGCTTTAAGCCTAACAGAGAAATCTCTTCCTTATAATAACAAAGAATAAGCAACTTGGGTTAAAAAGTTGCCAAAGACAGAGATAAGATCAATAATTTGCTGGCATTGTTTTCGAATGAACTTCTACAAATTTTAAGACACTTATGCCTAGAAAGTGCGAAGTTTGCTGATTAACCTCCTGCTCTCACAAGGTGGAATCTAATTAGAAGATGAACCTAACAAGGCCTGGAGCTCTAAAGTCTCTGTAAGTGCTTGGGTTGTCATTATAAAATAACCCAGAAACAAGGCAGATCAATAGAGTGGGATTCCACAAAATGCCTGCTGAAATTCTCCTGAGCAGCACTCTGCTCCTTGCTTCTCCAGTAATGTCATTCCTTGCCATCCCTCCAGTTCCCTGATGTGGCTGTTAATCCTCCATAGGTGTAATCTTCTTTGGGAACTGGCTGCTTAGCAAAATGCAGATCACCCTGGGTGTTGACTGCTAATGTGAGCATCCACGTTAGCCCTGTAAGGAAGTTCTCAAATATTTCATTGCCTTTAGGGTGCAATTAAATAACTGAGTGATTACCAAAATAGGCTGGAGAATATTAAAGCTGGGAGCAGATGCTTCTGCTCCACATTGCAATAGAGCAGGTGGTACTTGCCCGTGTTGGAGCAGCCCCTCAGTGCACTGAACAAACATCCTTCCTGAAATATTTAAAATGAGTAAGAAATCAACATGATCAGCCAGGAAAATTGGTTAAGCTATCCAGATAGTGTGAGTGAAAAGAAAATCCCTGCTTGTGACAGAAAAGCCTGCCTGTCCCACTGTCCAAGTGCAGTAAGTGGCCCTGGGCAGCAGAACTGCTGCTGGAGGCAGCATTTCCCAGAGGTTCCTGATCACTATTCAAGTCCTGCAGTAACCTGCTCTTAGAAACTCTCAATACAGTTCCCCAGCCACACATTTCCCAGCCTCATATTTTATAAGCCTTATGTTCTTAAAAAAAAAAAAAAATCCCCACAACACTTCCTTTTTTTTTTTTTGTTGTGTTACATGAATTGTATAATCTCCATCCTGAGAAATAAAATATTAAAGTGTATATTGTAATTATAGATACCTCATCACAACATATTTTTCTACAGCTATAGAAAAATATTTGCTCCCTTTTCTGTTTTATTCAAGTACTTAAAATTTGCTCTTACTGCTGCTCTACATACCAAGGGCCTAATTCTGTGCTTGCACATGTTGGCAGCCATCGACACGAGTGAACTCAATATCTGACTCACACCAGTCCATAATCAGATTACAGACTTCTCTGTTTATGGATGAAGAAGTTTTAACACCACCAGGGAGGCTGACTTGGGATCACTGCTAGGCTGGCAGCTCCCTCAGAACTATTAACCACCAAGAACCATGCTGTGTGTCAGTGCTGCGATTGTATGAAACAGAGCAGGGCATAGCCTGCCTCCCCTCAGCTCCCCAAAAATTCTCCACCCCAAGCATCTCTCAAGAGAAAGGCAGCAGCAATCATACAGTGCTGCTCATGGCCAGCAAGCTCACATGCAGCTCAAGGTATCCCAGGAAAAGCTGTTCCAGGAGGATGGCAGTGCGGCCATACATACACACGTGTGTACATATGTGCACAATCCCACATGCCCTGCAGCCTTCGATCTGGCTGCAGCTGTTGAAGGGAACGTGAAGGAAAATTCCCTCAAGTAAAGCACAACTTCAGCCAGACTCAATAAACCAGTGGGATGCCAGGCTTCAGCCTGGCTGCAGAGCCAGAAGCTGTTGCTGCTGTGTTAGCCCACTGTGTTTGGTTACTGCAGTGAAGGATTTCTCCAAGTGGACACCTCTCCTACTGGGAAAGCACCGTGTAATCCCTGCCAGGTGTTGTCATATTAACTATATGTATGTCCACTCCTTTTAGGACTCCAAAACTCCTTCATAGCTTACTGTCCTCAAGTTTTGCAGGATGATTTCTAACCAGTTCAGCATGGTTCAGTAATTGAAATTTTGAACAAAACCAAGGAGAATTCATTCCATTGCTGAAACACATGCTCAAAACTTGTAATATCCAGTCCAACATATGGAACTGATGAAGAAACAAATATAGATCTTCCCATTTATACAAGATAATATCCACTGAAGTATAAGAGAACATTTGTTGTGATTACTTTTTGTTCTTCTTCACTACATTTATTTCAATAGAAAATATTTAGATTAAGCATTTGTAACTCTTCAGAGAAACAAAATGTGTACTAAAAAATTCTGGTGCACAAAGGAATCATTGGTGCACAGTGATTCCGTCACCTAATTTTTCATAAAATTGTTGAATGGTATTGAATTACAGCCAGAAAATGGAAAAAAGTCTTCCTTGTTACAATAATAATGAATTATTTCAACTAGATTTTGCCCGGAAACATGGGATGTCATGAAAATAGTTTCAGTAATGTCTACGTGTCATTGATTCAGTGCAAAGAGTATGTTGTGGGAAGAGATGGAAAAAACAGCCTGCATACAACTGCCTTGTTACCAGGGAAGAGAAGCAAGTGGTTTTTGAGTTACAAAACTGCAAGCAGAGGCAAGAGAAAATAGTCTGTGTCTGAATGAACTGAATGTGTCACCCACAAAACCTGCACAGACAGGAGGTGACTTTACGAGCAGCTCTTCCCAGGGCACCTCTTAGCAGATCTCAATGGGCTGCTGAATGAATTCTGATGAACCACAGGCAGTGCCAGAAGAAAAGAGTATCTTCTTCAGGATCCCTCCAGTCTGGTGTGTGCTTGTAACCAGACTCAAACAGGGAATGAGGAAAGAGCAACCCTGGGTCCTTTTCATTTTCAAATGAGGCTTCAGACAAATAGCCGATACTATCTAAGAAAACAAAATTAAGTGAAAACCCAACATTTATGGCCACCAAACCATATTCATTTTCTTTAGCACATTAATTCTAAATACGTATTGACAGATATTCATACTTTACATGTGAGGAACTTCAGGAAAGAAGAACGAATCCTTTTGCTTTGGTCTCACAGTAATTCCATAGCAGACCTAAGGAGCACTGTGCTGCATCTCACTGCATTCATTCAGCCTTCTATTTGCACAAGCTATTGCAGTATAAAGAGAAGGTGAACCTGACCTATCTGAGAAGTAGATTTAATTTCATGCATAACTATTACTCACACTGCTAACAGGATCCAATATTTCTACCATACCAGAGCTACAAGATGAGTAATGCTTTTGCATGTGTGAGGATTTACAGGAGCAGTCACCCATCTCCCTACCTGTGAGCACTGCACTGCACTCAGGAAGGGCCACAAAATGCTGGAGATATGCCAAAAGTAGTGCCAAGTGTCTTTCTGTACAGGTTTGTGCCTCTTTAAGTCTTAAAATCTTGCTTGTCATGGGAAACACTGAACACCATGCAGAGGACCTGGTCTGCAAGAACATCACAGCCCTGTCCAGAGCTGATTCTCCAGGGATGTTCTTGCTCACTGAAGACAGGCCTGAGCATTGGGTTTCTGGGTTGAGACCATAGCCAAAAGCCAGTCCAGAGGGCATTTATCGAAGGTTTGAGATTAGCACATGAACTTGCATGAAATGTCAAGCAATCTCAAGCAATCTCTGTTTTTCTGTTCAGTCACAAGCCCACGTTATTCAGCCACCATGATTGCTGCTGTGCTTCAGTGGACAAGCTGTGAAAGTTTTGACTGTCCAAAAATCATTGGGAACATATTTCCTTCCTTTTGTTAGAATGATGTTTGCCTCTTACTAGCACGTACCAATGTACCTTCTCACAGATATATCAGGGAGTTTTAGTGACTCCAAGTATCACATCCAACTAGTTAGGAAATGCTACTTTGTTAATGAGACCCAATGTTACTCCCAGCTGCTTGTTCCAGTATCACTCAGACATGCATAGAAATCATTTCTCTGTGCCTTAGCATCCTTTTTATATCCTGATTATAAGAAAAAGTAGAATATTCTGTGAGGGAAAAGTGTGGATTCCACTCCTGTACTTTGCAACAAACCAAGAACTGTTTCAATGTAAATTACATTCAGTGTCACAAGGTTTAAACTAACCAAGGAAAATGTGAGATCAGAATCCTTTCTTCTTTCTTTTGGGCTCTGAGCCTTTTAGTAAATCCCAGAGAACTGTTGAAGACCTGTGGGACTCACAATGTTGGGTAGAATTTGTTGAGAACAACCAAGTCTCATGTGCAGTTACATATTTTCTATGAATTTTGCAATATTCCAATAACCAAATCCAGAAATTATATTATCTTACTCTCAGTTTTGGTAAAATACCACAATTTATGCTTACGGGGATGCTAAAGGCCTCAAACGCAGGCTGACAGCTACAGTAGCTTTAGGCAAACCCTGTTCATAGCATTTACTCATAACTTCTGAGACAAATGTAACACAGCCATCCTGCACACACAATAAAAGGATACCAGCTCCAAACACATAATCCAGCCATTACTTTGATTGCAGTATGTTTTCCAATTTGCTTCAGAAATATATTTTTATTAAAGTGCGTGATTTGTCAAAAGTACTTCCAGGAGGTGTAAGAAAAACAGCAAAGAAATTGGAGCTTGCTTAACCAAGTTTATAAACCTGCTGTTTCAGCCTCAAAGATGAATTACACTGCAGGAGCACGTTCACTAAACGTCCGTGCTCTCCTTCTTGCCCTCCTACCTGTGTTCAAAGAATAGAATAGAAAAACATAAATCAAAGTCTCAGAACATATTTCTCTCCCAATTCCAAAGCTGCCATATCTCTATACCAGAATCATAATCCCCTGCAACACAAATAAAAAGCACAGCCCAGCAATCACCACTTCAAAATAATTACAGGCCACACAGTAATTTACACTTATCTAAAGCCTTTCACCCCAAGAATCCCAAAGCAATTTATACACAATAGAGATGGGGCTGATATGAAAACAATAATGCCAAGGAGCTACTTGGGAATTGAGGGATTGTCTAAATCATGCAGATCTTTGCAGTCCAAAACTCACCCATTGTCCTGATAGCAGTTTGAACCAAATGTATTAAAGACTTCTATCTCAAATTTAGGACTAGTCTAGGCACTGATAGGCATGCTCCGAACCTCTGATAGTGAGAAATTAAGAGATTAACAAGCTTGAAACAACACTGCCCAGCAGACATACACAGCTTCAGGAAGTGCTCTTCCGAAGCACAACCAGGCCTATCATGTCCTTCTGGAAAGAAAAAAGGTCTAAATTTCTATGCTTGCTTCCCTTTTCCTTTATAAAATTTAATTCTGATACACCCAGGCAGTAGCTAAGTACTGGCCTACAGGCAGAGCTTCATTCCTTCTGTGGTAGCTCTGAAATATCATCATTTACCTCCCAGCTGCTCAGTAAATTAAAGCAGACAGCCTACAGGTGCTTGCTGGAGTCCCAACACTCTCAATAGCACCAGGCCACACGGGTACAAATTGCTCTTTAAGCAGAGCTGTGAAATAGCTGCTGGTTCCCTAATCCTCCAACCGTGCCCCTGGGGCTCTGGGTGAGAGGAAGCTTGGGAAATTGAAGGGCTATGTATTTGTAACAATTAACTGGTAATCCATTTACATTTTCAAAGCTGTTTTCATATGGGAGAAAGCTACTGGCCCTGTCTATATTATTAAACACAGACTTTGTTATGGCTTTTCTCGGTGTTCAAAGTGCAGACACAAAAATGTTGAAAGCACTGACTGCACACTTTGTAGGATCCCCAAAAGGCATATTTGGGGAATATAAAAATCTCTTTTGCAAGGTGAGTTATAGATACCAGCAAGAGCAGAGCTCCCTGGCAATCTTCAGGTCCAGAGAGATCACAGCAAACCCCAGCATTTTAAGGGGCATTATTAGATATTATTACCACATTTTTAAATTAGGAAATTTAATTAAAACACCTTTGTGCCATAGGATGCTTCAGACTTTAGGGTAGGAAACTCTTTTCCCCTGCTCAGCCCTCTGTGACTTATTTCTCTACCCAAACATGTACATAGGCCTGTCAGGGAAACACAGGATTTTTAATGTTTTGAATGAGAATAGCACACAGGCCAGGACTGCAGCATCTCATCTGCATGGCTATTGCATCTGCAGTCAATCTGATCACTGAAAGCATCGGCCTCTCTGCTCCATCAGGAATGCTACTGGCTTAGGAAAGAGGAAAAGCTAAGTGTGTTTTGGGGAGCAGAATGTTTGGTTTGTTTTGTTTTAAAATAAAATAACATCAGGGAAATCTTACCATTTTTGCTCCCTGCATGGTACCATGCTTCTGTTTCACTCCTGAGAGGCAGCTGCAACATCTCTCAACAGGGAGACAGGACTGTGCTATGAAAATGCAGAGAGAGAAGCCCCTGGACGGGCAGTTTCTTGCACTTCCTCATGATCCCTGGGCTGACAGCTGATGCACTAACAACACTCAAAACAAGTGAATTATTCAAGCAGTTTTCATAATGTTATACTGGAGATGGTTGATTGCATTGCCTCACACTGGATTTCTTTTCCTTATTACTTTTTAGGGGGCAAAGATGTCACAGAATGAACATCTTTGTTTAATTAAAACTTCCTTAGAAGTTGCAAATATTCAGTGTTGTCTATTAAGAGACAGATGCCACAGGAAAAAAAAGTGAATAAATAGCAGACCTCATAATGAGACTGGATTTGGCTAAACTCAGAAACTAAAACAGCAAAGCCATGGGGTTTATTTCTTTTTCAATCTTCATATTGCTTCAATTTGTGGTTCACATCTTCAAGACGTGAAAAAAAAATTTCATTTAGTAAAAAAGCTGCCCAAAGAAGCTATGTCAATTTATACCACCTGGGAATCTCACTCTGCACTAATCTGTTTCATTCATCCCCATTTCTTGACATATAACTGCCAAGGGACTAGCCTGGATCTGGAAATATATTACACAAGTGTCACCAGTAATTCTGTCTCTTTTTGCCCCATTCTCTCCAGAGCATCTAAGCCAGGACTGACATCAAAAATGGATTTGTGAAAGTGAGTGGAGGCAAGGGCAAGAAAAGAAAGGGCTGAAGGAGTAGGATTCTGTAGTAAATTCTGGATAAAATAGGCTCTGTCATTGCCTTTAGTGCAGACAGGAGTTAATTCCATAGTTCAGTTTTATCTTCTGTGTTCATATATTTATGAAAAGGTCTTATAACTTGGAGCTTGCAACTGTAAGGGAGTGTATTAGATGACCCCAGTGGTCACATGAAGCTCCATCTGTGGTTTCACTGCACTCATGGAGCACAACTGTTGTGAGAACTTGGTCTGGAAATAGCAAGGATTTTGATTATCCACACAATAGGTCTTGCACTGACTTTGAGGTTCAACAAAAAGTCATTGCAGAGACCTGATATCAGGGAGTACATATTTGCTGCTTCCTGTGTTTGTAATCACAGTACGCTGGGCTGGAAAGACATCCTGGGGTATTCAGTCCAGTCCCTTGCCATTGCAGGTGACCAAATAATAAAACTCATTTTGTAACCTGATGGATTGCTTTGTTCTGTCAGAAGACATTTTGTGTCATGTAGTTTTATTTCTAGTTACAGAAAATTTCAGTCACTGCCAGACATACTCTTGATGGAAATATATTTTTCAGTCTCGGGATATTGAAGAGGATGGGAAGGAAGGAAGGAAGCAAGGAAGGAAGGAAGGAAGGAAGGAAGGAAGGAAGGAAGGAAGGAAGGAAGGAAGGAAATTCTCACCTCAGCTAAGCAAGGGAAAAGAATTAATCCTTGATATCTGCCTACCTCAGACCTGAGCCTTTCGCACCCTGGAATAATTGCAGTGTGCCTTTCCCCAGTGGCTCTGTGCATTTGCTGCCCAGCACTGGCTGCTGCCTGGGAGCAGATGGAGCACCTGGCAGAACACACCTGGGCACCACGGCATGCTCTGCTCTGGCTGGGAGGTTGTGCATGTTCTCCAGTGCCTTGGGATCTTTGGGAGATTGGGTCTGTGTGCCTCCCTGCTTCCCATGCTGAGTCATTGCAGCCCATGAAACACACAGAGCTCCGTAGCTCTGGGAAAGAGCAGACATCTCAGCATCAAAAACTATCCAATGTCACACAACCAACAAAGAATTAGGACTCAGGAATATACTTATTTACTGTGTATGGAAAATAGGCCATCTCAAACAAAATTCAAGTTGTCTTCACATTAAAGTACAAACTTGGCTGTAAAAGTGGCTGTGCTGATCGAACAAGGTTCTGTAACTCATTTGATTTACTTCCAAATGATGCTCTAACTGAAAAAAGCACTATGACACTACACAACAAAGTTCGTGCTAAATGGATTTAAATTATAGAACTGATAGATCTTACAGCATAAATTTTAATTTAAGTGTCTGTCTCAGCTCTGTGCTGCTGTACATTGCATTTAGAAGCAGATATAAGTGATCATTAATAAAATTCACAGTAACATTAAAAACTAGTGAGGTAGTCAATAATATCGGGAACTGCTGGATTATGTAAATCAACTGGCAGAGTAACATACATTTTAAAACTGTAAAATGTCAAGTATTAAAGTTGCTTTAAAGGTGGGATACAGAATAGCTGGACATGGTGGCAATGAAAGGGACTTGCCGTAGAAAATCCCCAATGAAATGTGACATCCACAAATGAGAAGGGGCAGAGCAAATATTTGGCTACATGAGAAGTAGCACCCAGAAAGCTCAGGAGAGACTTTTTCCACATTTTTTAAAGAAGCTGTTGAAAATGCTGGAGAAGGAGAGGGGAAGAAGAAGAGGTTGAAGACAGAACAGGACACATGAATGTTGTGACAAGACACAGAGGATTATTAGCACTGAATAACTCAGACCTCACCTGGTGTCACACAGGTTTATAATCAGGATGTAACCGAGAGAGCTTTCACTCCCATCATGGCTCCTGTTGGAAAGAGACTTCCCCTCTAGCCTGTAAGAACTCTATAATGTCTTACAGCTTCTACTTGGTAGATAGCTTGATAGTTTATTGTAAAGCACTTCCCTAAAGTAATACCCTTTCATTCCCTGTTAACTTTGTATCTAGCTTTACACAATTAATTAGGGAAGTGTTCAAAGACCTAGATTTTAAACCACTTAATTAATTAGAAATGAAGGTTTAATGGTTATTCCTCTCAGACTATTTAATTTAATGAGAGAATTTGCAGGAAAAAGAAGGAAGAGAAATCAATTTAGTGTATAACAAATTGCAAGAGAGAACAGAAAAGAGATGAACATATGTATCTGTTTACTGTTCGACTGGATAAGAGCATCTCTATCGGAGCTCAGGGGGTTGCAAATTTTGGTAATGGAGTCACAACTCATCACTTCCAAGAAACTTCCCATTCAAACAAAGCGGTATTTCCATCACACCCCAGGACATCACTGTTTCCATCCCACCTCCTAAAAACAACATCCAGAAACACAGGAATAGAGGAGCCTTGCCCCAAATCTAAGAAAAGGTTGGAAAAGAGGGAAAAGACCTCCTGAGGGCCCCTCCCAAGAGCAGGTGCCAGCAGCTGGCATTGAGCCCAGCATCACACTGGGCAGGGAGGCTGAAGGCTCCTGCCATGGTATCACAGAAGGAAGATGACCCTTTTCCAAAGGAGAAGGACACATGTGGCCCCATAGTGTCCCTGACTAGAAAAACCAGTGAGTCATCGTGCTAACACCCAGCTGAGCAATGTGATTTCATGCAGGACACACTTATTCGAGCTAAATCTTTCTATTACAGGAAACAAAGCCATGCAGCAGCAGCAGCCCATCAGTTCTACTTTGTAAGAGCTGTCACACTGACATCTCTCTAAAAGCAAAATTCCTTTTTATGCCAGTGGAAGGTCTGAAAGCCAAATGATGGGAACATGCCCTTCTAAGTTACTGAAATATTTTCAGTTGTTTCTTTCCCTGAGGTATCTGCCACAAACAAGAAGATCCAAGACTGAAGACGGGATAACTTAGTAAGGAACACTGAAATACTTCTAATAATACGAGTAAGACCTAAAAAAAATCAAAGCTGCTGTTGCTCTAAGCTTTGTAAAGACAATAAAAGAAACTGCCCCTCTACTGGGACATTTCAAATCTAATCTCTGCTTTTTAAACAAAATGACTCTAGTATACAGAAAACATCAGGCTTTGGGCTGGGGAGAGATGTTGCTTTGTTGCTTTATTTTAAGAACTTGGAATTTGATAGGATCTAAGTATAAGCATTCAAAAACAAAAAAAGTCAAATTTGAAAAGAGGCTTTGTTCATGAGTATTGGCAAGACTGATTGGTGTTAAGATGAAATGAGACTCCAAAGTGTATAACATTTCAAAATAAATACCAGCATGTTGCACTGCTGTGATTTTGCCAGCCATCTGCATGATTCATCCCCATATGACGGTTTAGCCACCTATCTGTTTTACCAAAGCATTTGGAATACAGGCTTGCTGATACAAAGCATAACTTTTTTTTCCCTCAGCTATTGCTAACTAAGCCTGTCACTAATTCAAATCAATACAGTTGGCCTAATTAAATCAGGAAATAGATCTGCTCGGAACTGGGCGTCTCTTCCACAATTCATATAGAAAAAATGTTTACAATATTTACAAAAAAATATTTTAAAATATTGTTATTCTACATCAGCAATTGCCTTTTTTATAAACTAAGGGGTAACCTTTGGTGCAAAAGAAGAGGAGGGGGGAATAATAGGGAAATTTTTTTGGCTTTCAGAGAGCAAATCTGGATACAAAGCCTAAGAAACTCTAAGGAGTAAGGAATAAATACCATACTGCCCAAAAAGCAGCAAAACTGGCTGGATAAGTGAGCGGCCTGGGGTAAACAACAAAATGTTTCCTCAGCAAATCTCTGAGTCCACCCCAATAAATTCTAGTCTGGCCAGCAGCAGTATCTCTGCCAATGAAGGAGGATGCCTCTGCATTTCCTGTTCCAGTCAAGACAGGATTTAATCTTAAACATTCTTTTTAAAAATCATTTAAACTCTAAAATTTATGTAATCACTTATGACTAACTCCTCATTGTAACAGAAGTTTTAGCGTATGCAATTATCCCTTTAGTTTGGGTTTTAAATTAATGTCAGTCATTCTCCTTCCATTTAAAATCTCATTTTTCACATGTACAACACTTTCAACCAGCTTTGGAAGAGAAATATCAAAGGAGCTAATTCCCCCCTGGTTTAATTTGACTGAAGAAAATAAAGTTACAGAAAGGACAGCTTTGAATCATTATAGTGTTTCTGAACTCTCTCAAGCAAGACAGAAAGCAGTGGCGAATCTGGGGATGCATAAAAAATTCAATGTCTTTTACTGGGTTTTAATGAGGCTTTTTTATTTTAACTGAGGGAAGGGCAGTGAAAGAGGAAAGTATTTCTGCAACACCACTGTAAATATACCATGGAATGACACTTTTCTTCTCTGACCCCTATTATGCTCCCAGAGTTGCTCACAAAATGAAGCATAATTGATGTGATTATCAAATCCCCTTCCTCCAAGCACCATAATAATTTCCTGCACCTAAATACCGTGGGACTCTTGTCAGAAGAAAAGTCCTCAACACCTTCCAAGAAGCAGCAGCTTTCTTGGCACTGCCATTCTGTTTCAACAGAATCATCTGATCCATATGCTAAATTATTCCCACACTTCAAGCTGCATCACTGCTGTGCTGTCACTACTGCTGCTCCAGCATGGTGGGTTTTTCCTTTGGGACATTTTGTCCAGGCCAAACCTGGCCATACAGAAGATGCCAACACTTAACAAGAGGTTGCTTTAAAGATGCCTCATTATATCTGATTTTGACTAGCAAATTGTATAGGCAGGTAAATAAAGTTTGTTATGACAAAACTGAAAGAAACACTGCTCTCTCTCATAATTATGTCAAATTTACTTACGTATTTTACCAAATTCACTACATGTTCTAGTCCAGCTTCCACAGTATGAACTCCCCTTAATAACATGAAAGTTATAACCAGGTGTATTTTGAGCTCCTTCTTTCTACATTTCTGTTCCGATAATAAGGTAAGGGGTAAGAATGTGTGCACACACAAGTTCCTGAGTTTTAACTTTAGAATTCACTTCCCAGATGGAATTTGAATGCTCTGAAATGAGCCAGGAAAATTATCAAAGTGAATTGTGAACAAATATTTGAGAATGTTTGAGAAATTTGAAAGCAGGGTTTTGCTGTGTTGGTTTGGCTCCATCTTTCCATGGGATTGATCTGAATGCATTATGAAGACTATTAGAATGCATCCCTCTTTTGAACGGAAAACGGAAATTCTCTGACAAATTACTTGAAGTGAAATATATTCAATTCCATCCCAAGAGATCATATTTTGTTTTGAGAAGAGCCAGATGCATGAATGTTGCTGAGCTGTAGGCACACAAGTACTTAAAGCTGTGTATAGTGTATAATTTAGAAGGCACCTCTTTAAAAAAGGCGCTGAAAGATGACAATTAAGCAGAAAGCCCAGCACACTCCTGGTCCCTGTCTGGTCTGAAAAAGTGGGGAATCCTCTGAAAAATCCCTGTCACAGCAAGGCAGTTGGATTAAGGGGAATCCAGAAAGGCAGCCTGGCAGCTGGCCAGAGGCCAGCATGGCGTTGGGCAGCTGCTGACACCAGCAGCAGACACCGAATACAAATCTCCGCTAAAGCAACAAGATTTAGTAATGGACAGTTATTGGCAGTGCTGCTGTTCCAAAAGGAAGCATTCCTAAAGAAAAATATTCCGGGCTTTTAATTACAAGTTTTAATTTTCAATGTTATATATTTCAATTCTAGATTTAAAAGAAAGAGAAGAAAAAAAAAAACTACAAACTCTTGGTTGTAGCAGAAAGCAGAGACTTTTCTCACACACACATTTCATTTAATTAGTAAAGTAATTTGCCAGTGAAGGATTTCTGACAGAAAAAGTTGGTCCACCCCATCCTGCTTCATGCATAGTGAAAACGGGTTTTAAAAACCCTCCAACACCTAAAGGGTGAAGCAATCTTTGCCACAAGAACAGCACCTGCAGTTTGGTACCTGGGACGTGAACAGCAGCTCGCTAGAAACTGCCTCGGGTCTGGGCAGGGAGATGCACAGCACTGTGGGGACATTTGAAAATGCAATGATCAGATGAGCACATTGAATGAGTGACACTAACACATTGCAAAGGTGACAGAAGTAAAAATTGCAGGAGAAGCAACTTCTACAAATGCTATATTTAGATCTGGCCATGATGTGGAGTAGCTCAGCACACCTTTTCTGTGAAACTATTTCTGCCAGTATTCTTAAAATATTACTGCTAACCCATTAAGAAATATTCCTTATTGATTTTGACAGTGATATATATTTGATTCTCACCCAGAGATGAGCTTTCAGTGACTGACCAGTTAAATTTTTCCATGCCATTTGTTTGCTGATGGGACAGTCTGTTCCCTGAATGGCTGAAATCTCCATGGTTTGAGTATCTCTATATTGGTGAAGGTTTCTTTCCTAAGAAACATTCACAAATTTAACGTCAAAAAAGGTAGCCGATCTGTGACTGACATTTACACACACACAATCATATGCAATATATTAACTCAGTGTTTATGGCTCTGCATGCAATTAACAGCACTGCAATTAAGTTCTGGCACAATACTGCATTTCAAAAGGCCAACAGAAGGATGGATATAAAATAAGCCAGTAGGAAAAAGTCCTTTATCGTTGCATTTTCCCTCAGGTGGCTGCATCCTTAAAGACAGACTTAAAAACACTGGGACTGGACTGAGCCTGTGAAATGTTCAGAATAAAAGTTACTTTATCACAGTCCTGCTGGGGATGATCTGACTCAAATTTCAGTACCTCTTCTGAAAACAAAAGTAAGGCATGAGTCACTCAGCCCATTATCAAATATCATACCCAAACTAGATGACAAAAAGATGGTGATTTGCAACGTGACCTGCTGCTTAATACCATAGTTTTAGTTTTTCTTATTCTGAAGAATCCAGCCACAAGTGCTGTTGTCAGATTTCCAAACATCTCAGCAGCATGGATTGCCTCCTTTTAGGAAGATGCTGTCAGATCCATCTGTACAATACCCAGTTACAGGGCTGGCATGTGTTTGGCTGATGTATTTCCCCCCGAGTGCCCATTCAGCATTTGTGCCCTTGCACCTCATCCAAACAGGCTAAACGATTGCTGGTGCAGCTGGTCATAAAGTTTCCAACAAAACAGCTATCCATCAAAAAATGTCACTCTGTAGAAATTAATTCTTGTCTTACAACATGTCACTTTTGATTTAGCAGGAGCAATCTTTCTCACTCCTGTGGGATTTCCAAAGAAAAGCAAACAGCACATTTTACCCCAGAGCCCCCATGGGTGCATGTGCTCATACAGCACCACCCTCCTGGCCCATATCAGACCCCAGATCTTCTCACACATCTGGGTGCCTTTTGAATGACCTGGAAAATGAGCACAGACTTTATAAGGTCGTCCATCTTTAGGGCACTTTCTAAATATTTAAATATGATCTATTGTTTATGATGTTTCCTGATGAATCCAGGGTAGGTACCCAGGAGAAAGGCTGCATGCAGTATGGATGTCACCACTGCAAGGCAATGGTTGAGGGAGGATTTTTGTGGGCAGGATTCTGGACTTAGGACCACGGACAGCACACTTTGACTGACTGATTTGTTACTGTTTGGAGCTGATCGGAGAAAAAGTGCTGATCCTTTACTCACTCACGTAATGTGAAGGGCAGGAGCCAGATACCAGGCTAAATACTGCTAGCTGGTGTCCTTAATCTTACTTATATGGCATCTTTTCTCAGATTAGTTAATGGATGTAACACACACAACATAAACACAGAAAAGTCTCTGTCATTGGCAATCACAGAGCTCTGCTGCCATTAGAAAGGAAAGTAAAAGTGAGCAGGCAAAATGCTCGTCACTTTGGAGACACAAAACACATGGAAGCTAATTTGTTTCTCTGCTATCACCATTTCTGAACCTGGCAAGGGCCTCCTAAACTGAGTCCTATTTTATTCACAAGAATTATACAGCACTTTCAGTAAAGCAGCTGGCAACTACCAGTCATTCTGCCTTCTAAAGCTGAGTAAGCAAACCCTTTTGTTTTATTAACTAGTAGAGGTTTTGTTAGTGCTATCTGTAATACGTGCAATTCTATTGATTACCAGGCTGACAGGTGCTAATTAGCTGAATTACACTTCAGAAAAAGATCACTGAATTCTCCAAGTTTTATGAGAGGTAGATGAACCATATTATCAAACAAATAATTCCAGAAGAGTGCATATCTATTGTATTTATCCCTGCATAGTAATCAGAGACCTATTTCTGAAAAATTTCTGAGGAGCCAGGAGTGATTCAGAGTTAAAAGGCCAAGGAGTGGAGCAGAAACACTTATAAACGAAGGTAACACCTAGTGCTTGTTATCTGCTTATGCCAATTCACCATAGATAATTGAAATGTGTTTGCTCTCCAGTTAGTGCTTGTCCATCCTTGGTCCTGTGCTAAATCAGTTCAATGAACGAAAATTGCTGATGGTTTAGTATCACTCTGGCTATTTTGACACTAAGCAGATTTAACATTGATTTCTAGCATATGTTACTTTATTCAAACACCTTTTGGGTTTATATATACTTATATATACACACAGAAGGCATAGTGATCTGTGAAGTGAGGGTGGAATAAGGCTATCTCCTATATAGTAACTCTAAAATCTCAAAAAATCAATTTGAAGTTGCATGCCTACCTCCATGCAGCACAGCCTTCACAAAATGTGTCCAAGGTTTGCGTCTTACCGTGTGGTAAATCTGTGCACATGGCAGGTGACAGTCTAGTGGTTCAAAAGTCAGTTCCCACCTCCTTTTTTATCCCCTCAGTAAACTGGTGACAAATGTCCTTGCTGATTTTTAAAAAGCAGTAAATATTTATATATAAGTAATTGAAAATTAATATAAAATTAAAATAATGTCTTTTTAAACAAAACAGAGTTTGCAGCATCATTTTGCTGCATGAATCCTGCCACATGCAGCTGTGTTGTTCTGCAGGCACTGTCCCCAGTGCCAGTCCCTCTCCTATCCACAATGAACCCAGCCTTGCTGGACACAAATTTGGCCAAAAAGAAAAAGGCATTCTAAATATTTTTTACAATATTTGTTTAAAAACCACATATAGCTGCTCCAGTCATGTCTTAGTCACCCAAAGGTATAAGCACTCTAAAATGGACATGAAATTGGCTACCCCATAGTCAATGCAAACCCAAAATCTCTTTCAAAGACAATAGCTCTAAACTTAAGAAAAATGTCTTTTCTTTGTCTATTTCAGTATTTTAACTTCAAAAAACCAAGATTAAGTGACTGCAACTTAGAAAGTCCTTTTGCAAAGTAGCATTAGTGAAATTTTCAGGAGCTGCAGGGATTTTTAAAAACATGACCAATCCACATACTGCACTTCTATATGCTCTTAAACTTGCAGTTCCAGCAGTGGTGAACTTATTGTGCAGACTGTGATCAATCAAGGCTGATTTGAATGAGCTAAAAGCATAAACTCAGAAGGTAAATCCTGCTTTTTCCCATTTTCTTTGATCCAATCAATATGCTGAATTCTTCCACAAACTATAATTGAGCTTAACTTGAACAGAACTTTTATTGTTGAGTAGTTGACATTGACTGTCATTACTGTTCCTACTGAGCCAGAGAGCTTCTGATCACATTTTCCTGCAGCATCTTTGTAGAGTCATAGGATTTACTTCACTTAGACATGACACATACCTCATCACTCCGGGAGTTATCCAAATTCTTCCTGTGCCCATTAAACTCCTAAAACCAAATGAAGCTGTGCTACTTTCTGTGGGTTACAATGATGGAAAAATATGTTTTGAACTATCAACTTATCATTAACTTCAAAGAAACTGAGAGTTTAAAAAAAAAGTATTTCACTATCTCCAGTTTCTCAACTGTATGACTAGAACAAAAATATTAAAATGTGAGATCCCTTATTGAACCACATTCATTTTTCATTGACACTTTTTGTCAATTAAGTCAAACTTCAGTTTCTTAGGCTTCATACAGTATATTTTATTATGGTAATTCTTCTTTTTGCTTTTTTCCTTCAAGTATGTCTGTTATTTTTAAACTCCTAGCTCACAGAGGTAGACTGCTTCATAAGGTAGTAACACTGTTTTATAAAAACTGTTAAAGAAGGAGTTTTCTCCATGATTTACTTCAGGGATATGTCGGATATTCCTCAGACAGACCTTTTCCCTTTTCCCTTCCCACCAGAAGTCCATTTATGCCTTTTCTTGCAGACAACCAATACAACATTACTAACTCCCTGCTTCCACCACACAGTTACAGTGTAACTGAGAAAGAGATTTAAGCTAAGGTTAAACTCAGCCCTTGCATGAGAGGGGGAGATAAATTAGCTCTGAACTTCACAGCCAGGCTATAGTATCCAGACTAGCCCTTCTGAGCTATGTTTTTTAAGTTGTTCACTGTGATCTTGGACAATAACTACTTCAGGAAATTACTTTTCTTTTTTGCTTTTTTTTTTTTTTTTTTTTTTTTGTGTTGGTTAGTTGCATTTTTTGGTTTGGCTTAAGCTGCTTGCAAATAGATAATTCAACAAGAACAGACAATTCCAAGCTACCAGCCAGAGAATTCAATAAGTCAGAGCCAGGTACCTACCATGCAGTCTCTGTCTTCCAGACTGAGTGATCACCCAAGACTGCAGCACATTTCAGGAACATATACATTTACTCCTCTGTACAAGTCCTTTTATCTGTCTTTTCTCTGCAGTGTCTGAACAGTTTCCTGTAATGCATTAAGAAATATGAATATTATACATCACCTCTATGGTTCGCTTTCTCATGTTCATGTAGGTGAGGAGAGAAATATATTAATGTTAATGATAGCTTTAACTTCCTTATTACTTATGCTGCCTACAGCTTTTCTGAGCAGGGACTCTTTCTTACTGGTAAGACCATTTGGGATTAAAGCGCTTTCTGATTTTAAAATGTATCACAGTGGCAGTCTTTGCATTACAAGGGAGCAGTAGTAATGGATTTAGCGACCTGTCTAAAGCAGCATAAATTTGGTGTGCCCAGAGTCTGTGAGACATTCACGGGCTTTTCAAGACAGTGGGCACCCAAAGGACCCTGAAGGATGGCGTGGCACAGCATGACTGTCTCTCTGCCCCAGCACTATGCCACGCATGCTCTGCAGAGCCCTCTGCCTGTCAGAACCCCCCAAGTCCTGTGGTGCTCACCTTCAGAGCAGCCCTTCCTGATTATTTGTTATGGATGCCCTTGGTGCAGACCCCAGCAGGGGAGATTCAATGACTGTGGGTCTCACCAAGGTGTCAGGGAGTCCAGGCTGTTCCCCTCTAGTTGCTTTCCAGTGCTTGGGAGCAACCAGTTTCTTCTCATCTGATTGCTGAAAGTTGTCTCTCACTCCTCCAGTCAGTGCATGGGTATTTCATCATTCGTTGTGGTTTATATTCACTGTTAGCATACATTATCCAGCACAGCAACATTTTCATATCAAAGGTGCTATGGACAGATGGTTCAGGCAATCATTATACATTCCTGTACAATCTGCTCCAAAAGAAAATGTCTGAAGGAAACTTTCCCATATTTGTGATTAGAAAACATCCCCCTCTTCCTCCTGGTGCTCCAAGGGCCTGCAGCCACGCATGGTGCAGGAGCAGTGCCTGGTGCAGGCAGGGTTGGCCCAGGGCCATGGCTTTCCCCCACACCCAGCTGGGGGTCAATGCCACTCTGAAATGCTCCTGCCCTGAAATCCCAGTGCATGGGAGCACAGCCAGCCTGTGGAAACTCCTCTAACAGACATTAGTGAAGCTGAGACTCACCAGCCCTATATCTCTCCATCTACTCGGTCTCCATTCAGCATTTCTCTTCCAGCTGTCCCTGAGACTATAGATATCCTCTCCTCTAAGCTCTTGTTCCCTCTTCAGAAATACATTTTGGAAAGCTATATCATGTGTAAAACAAAAAAATCCCTTTTTAGTACTTATCTTTCTCCTTACACGGTTTCCAGTTGTTTGTAGGCTTTGTTTAATGTCATTTTTTCAATTTAAATGCTCTTATTCCAAGATAAGAAAAACAATTCCCTGACTTACATTTGTTTTATCTGTCCTAATTAGTTTTTTAATTAATTCATAACTCCAAAAGCCTTCATTTATTTCATGTTTCAATTTAGCTTCCGAGCTGGCATAATCAGATTAGCAATCAAACCCATTTTGAAAATATTTCTCCTCACAGGAAGCTGGGAAAACTCATACAAAACCGCCTCAGCAAATCTAAGAAGCTTACGGTTTCTGCTTTGTTCTCCCCAGTCTAACGTTCAAGTTTGCAGGCATCCCACTCGATCTGATGTGAACTTACTTACAAGGATGATTCTTTCCCCCAGCAACAGCTCTGTTATTATTAGTTATTTGCACTGCAGTGCTTGGAAAAGATTCAAAGGAGTTGGGATCTGGGTTACATGGAGCCACACAATGCCTCCTGGGCACAGCTATCCAGAACTCCCTTTTCCTGAGTTACCACTCTCCCCGCAATGCCAGAGTGTTCTGCTCCTTAGAGGTGATAAGTGACATTTCATGGGTGTACTTGGGAAGCAGTCCATTAAAAATACAGGCAGCTGCAGTTCAAAAAGGCTGTGATCAAGCAGAAGAAGATAGCAGGGAGCTGTGCCTTTCTCTGAAACACTTCCACAGCACTGCTCTAACACAAGTGAGCACCACACTTTGGAAAAGCGCTTCAATTCGTGCTTGTCTTTGAATATCGGCTCAGTGTTGCTGAAGCCCTTGAAAGATAAGCATCCTCAAGAGCATCTTGAATAAAGACAGACTTAGCATGTGATTACACTTCCTAGCTGATTTGGGATCTGGAAAATGCAACCCAACAAGTAGACAATGATTGTCATGGCAGATTTGCAGAGCAACACAGCCCTGCGTGTGCCAATCACACAGCAACACTAAGATTTCTTATCCAACTAATACTCCCATTCTTGCCAGTTTTGCCCTGGAAATGGAGAAATTATACATTTCCTACAGCACCCCTTCTAATCTTTCTTTTGTATCCTGCAGATATTCAGAACCTTCTTTACCGTGGTAATATTTATATCAGCTTTCTAAAAATCCTAATAAACGCTGTCCCATTTTTGTGCTCTCCTTCAAGTATTGCCTGATGCCACAAAGCACTCATTCAAAGCAGCCCAAACAACACCAATGGTTCACACCACACTCACAGTCTCTATACCTTAGAAGATTGTTTTTTAAAGATTACATAGCATGCTGTTTTCTTTCATATATGTGTGGAGAGACAGGAAAATGTCAAGAAGTTACATAAATTAGGAACGTTTTCTTTCATGTTTTGAACTTCATCATTCAGACCTTAAGAAACAATTGAGAGAATCACAGTATAATAACTTTAGCCCAGGTATTGAAAGTGCAAATATTTTAATTCCTTGATCATATCAAACCCGTAAAAATTTTAGAATTTAACTAAACTTTTACCACCCTATTCCCAGAAAGCTCTGCAGTGTCTGGCAAAGTTTAAAGCAATTATTAAAATATAGACACATACAGAAAGAGAGGAATAATACCCATAATGACATGTTCTGCTGTGTTACACTAAGGACAACTTTAGTCAGATAAAAGCTACTGCATGAGAATTTTACCAAGGCTCTAAGTTTCATGCATACAGATGAAGAAAACTTTGAAAAAGATAGCTACAAAAAAAGAATTTAAAATAAATATAATTACTCATGTATTTGTGTAACATCGAAGCTTCTCTTGCTTTTAAAATAGTTCAAAAGAAATCTAAATGGTATGACATGACAATACAGTTTAAATCAAGTCACACACATTAATCAATATTAATTTATTCTCATAGCAAGTAATATGTGTTGTCAACATTTCATCTTTAGAAAAGGATTAACTACATTAAAACCAGCTCTCATGATGAGATAGAATTAAACGAGTGTTTATTCTCACTGAAGAGTATATGTATTGCTTCTATCATGTTATTAAATTAGCTTTCAATGAATTCACAGTATTTACACGTTTGTACATTAAACATTTGTACTGATGAACTGCAGATTCACTGCTGAAACTGCTAATTTTGCAACTGCATGAAGATTATTTTTTTAAAAAGCTGAAGGATATTTCTTCTTTTAAACACATTCTACACATGCTTTCACGTAAAACATTGCAGTAGCTGACAGTACCCAGATTTGGATGTCTGTGTGAGCTGAGTAGGAAATAATCTTCCATTAATTTTCAAATAGCTTCTGGATGCCATGAGTGGTGTGATGCTTAGTGTCATGTTTTTCTTGGGATTTTCTTGGCAACTGAAACCCACTCCTAATTCATCTGCTTATAAAATCCACCTGAAGAACACGTCAGAGGAGGGGACACGCTGTACCTGCCACACTGCAGAGCACAGGCATCACAGCATGGCCTGAGTCTGTCACCATAAAATAACCCCATAGCTTTAGGCAGCTGCAAAAGGACCTTAAAAATGATTATAACAAAGGGCTGAACATTGCCAGCGTTTCAGTTCTGCCCCAGCATACTGTGCCAGCAGGCATGGGTGCAAAAGTGAGGTCTGGGTTTGGGCTCCAGAACTGCTCTCACTCCAACCTATAGCCCAGCCAGACTGGGATCCATTTCAGCACCCAAGGGGCCCTTCAGAAAACCCCAGTCACACCTATGAGCTCCCATGCAACGTGTGGGGACTGTGTGCCACGCTCTACCTGCCCATCCACACAGCCTATTTCTGCTGGTCAGAAGAATTTACCAAGGCAGAAATCAAAGCTGCAAGCAGAGCAGCTTGAGGACTTTAATACATTTACAGTTGTCTCCTGCTGTGCAGTTTGTGTGTCACTTGGGTTTGTCCCCTCAGAGGGACATTGAAATGCAAGGCAGAGGTCCAGCAGCTACAGATGTACCTATGCAGAAGGTGGCTTTGATCAATTTTTTTTCCATGAGGGCTATTATAAAGTTCCTAAATCAACACTTTGCTTGAAATTCACTTACACTAACATACATAAATGAAAATGATGATGATTAAATGATCATTATCTATAAAAGTTGTAATTCCTACCTTTCCTCCTTCATCACCCATGGGGTGTTATGGGCCCAGACTGGGCAAGGATGAAAAGAAATACTGTTTTTCTTTGGTTTATATATAATCTATTATGGGATGAAGGAGGTGACAGTTAAGAGATGTGTGACCTCTCAACACCATGCCCACGTGTGTTACCCTCCCTTACAGACACCTCCTGCCTGCAGTGTGGGTGCAATGGGTGTCAGCAGAGCTGGTGCACCAAGATGTAGCACTCAGTTGCCTTTAGCAGTGCCTTAGTGCTTTCCTAAGCATTTTGCTTGAAGGATTTAATACTTCCCATCATCTCCTTTTGCTACGTGTCTCTCTGTCTGACACACAAATAATGAAAGTGTACTCTTCCTATTTTGGTATCTCGTCCTGACAATCAGCTGTAGGGAAAACTCAGTCAGTCAGCATTTGACAGGAATGAAAGGGAAAACAGGCTGAGCTTCATCTGTGCAGTCAGTTTCAAAGGCAATCCCATAAAGTCTCCTCAGCAAGGCTGCAGCCTAACAATAGCAGCTGCTGGAAATGCTCATCCCTTTGCAAAAGTCCGTAGCTCCAGCTCCAGTTCCCACTAAACCACATCAGAAGAACACTGAAGGTTTAAGAGCTCTGCCAACCATGTGACTGGCCACACATCCCTGTGCTTTAGGGCTATGTGTGAGCCTGAAGTTGAAACCAGAAACTTTCAGGCAGAAAGTGCCAGGTAACTCCGACCCTCACTGCTTTGACCAAACCAGCCCCAAGCGTGGCCACCACGCTGCGCACATCCACACTCGCCAAAGTCCCCGGTGATCTGGGATGGTTGCCCAGGGATGGCAAGCTCAGATGCAGCAGGAAATAGGTTCAAGGGTTTGGCAGCCTGGATAACAGAGAATGGAAATGTCCATTTGCCAAATCTGCAGAGAGGCAACTAGCACTTCACTGTTTCAGTATTTCTGAAGCTCAGATTAATCTGACTCCCAGCCTAGATTTTCTGAGCTATGAAGATGGTTTTAATATTGATCCTTTCTGGATTCTCCTACACCAGCTACTATGTGCAACTGGATGGAAATCTTCCAGGAATTTTGCAAACGATTGATGATTTGAAAATACCTGAAATGTTTTCTCCACCGAGATGCCCCTTATACTGGAGGAAATGAGAAACTTTTACTAAACACTTGGGAAATATTCATTATTTATACAATCAAAACCCAGTCTCGTTCTCTGTTTATGCACTTCTCTGTCAAAAACTTTTACACTGCTCTTATAAGTATCAGAGCCTGCCTTTTTCAATATTGAAGCTTCACACTCTTACTGAAATTTAGCCTTCCAGTAGCTTGCAGCCCCTTGGCACTGGAACTGAGTATTAAGTCTATGCTGAGGTCAAAAAGCAGTTGGTCACACTCTAAAGTATTTAATCCTTTCCCCCAGGTCCCTTGCATAACTACCCACATAAAGTAAAGAAGCAAATCTGGTACTTTCTTTTCATGCAAGGTATTTCTCACAGAATGGTTTCCCCCCACACAGGAAAATTTTTACCCTAGTGAAATTTATATTGTGGAACTTCTAAAAATGGGTGCTGGGGCAGAGGCACCTGCACCCTCAGCTGCTCCAGAAAGCAGAGCATAAACCACTCAAAGCAGTGCTAATGAGCACGAAAGCTTTGCCTCACTTGGGGCATTTTAGAGCACTTGGGTAGAATTGTAGTCGCAGGTCACCCCATGTAATACACAGAAAAAGATCTTTCCCCCTGGAAGCATCTCTGACTCTCCACTGACTGCAGAGATCCCAGCGCAATTACTTTTCTAACCTGGATGCCTCAGGCAAGGTAAATCCATACTCCTTTTGTGTAGTCTTAGCACTAAAATGCCTTGAATTGCTGCTGTTTTTCCTTCACCTCCATCCTCTTCTCCTGTGTTGCCACATGTCTGCAGAGGGCATCTGGTCTTTCCCATGAGCTCTATAAAACCTAAACTCTTTATTGGTGTCACTTGTCTCTGACCTTCCAGAAAGGAAAGGGACATAGGTTTCAAATTCAGAATGGATGGAATAAGTAGCAACAAATGTTTTCTTTATGAATGACAAATAATGACAGTAGAGAACACCAAAATACATCTTTGAGACATTTCCTAACTGGAGGGAGAAATAAATTAAAATGTGCAATAAAATTTTTATAACAGTTAGTGATTTCACTTTAGAAAATCTGCTAGGAAAAAAGTTAATAGCATAATAAATTCTTTTTTGGGGTGAGAAATTATTATTTGGGTGGGTTTAAGGTTTGACAATTTCTTGTAAATCTAATCAGCCAGCTATCAATTAATACCATTAAATTGCTTCATGTCTTCCATGTTGTACCAAGGCAGAGTACTGAATGCTCAGATTTCTTTTGCAGGTTTGTTCACATCAGCTGTGTGCACACAGAAGAAAGCATTCTGAAATGTGTTAAATAATTATCAGCAGAATCTCAGGACAAAGGATCAGAGGACACAAGATTTATACCAGCATGGTTGGAAGACTCTTTATTTTACTTTGGATTCTGTCCTTGGATTCTGCCTAGTGTATCTTTAGCATTTCATTTTAACTCTAAGGAAAAAGCAGGTAATTTGGGTCTGACATGTCTCTCAAATCAACACTCAAACCCCCTGACATACTGTGTTTTCATCTATTACGCTTTTGATCCTTGAAGAGACTGAAATCTGTTTGAACCAAATTATTTTTCAGCATTGTGGATGACACTACAATTTTTAGCCACAAACTCAGTTCAAATGAGGAACGAGGAAGTGCCAAAATGTCAAAGCCAGGGAGCTGGAGATGGCTTTGGTACTTTTGTTAATTTGGATCCAAGATGATATAGGGGACCACAGGGCACAAAAAAGGGTTTGTGCTTGAAATAAACATTAAAAAGATAAGTGGGATAACCAGAGTTCAAACACAAAATTCAAAGTGTCCATTTCCTTTATACACCCCCCTCCCCACCCCCGTTAAAGTTTTACTTTAAAACGGAACTCAACCAGAGTGTAATGGCAGGAGATGATGTGAAGCTGAATCAGTAGCTGTCAGCCTGAAGAGAAAATTCATAGCACCATTGCACAAGAAAGGAGGCAGAGCTGAGCTGGTGAGACTTAAAATTTATATTTGTCCATTATAATACTTTTTCTAAGTTCTTACATATCCCTAAGAAAAATTAATGAGCTACAGTGGGTTTATTTAAACCTCAGTGGAGTTTGAAGTTATTTGGATTTGTCTTTGAGCAATTTCATCTATTGCTCTTCTTGTCTCCAATCAGCAGACATGTAAGACAAAATCCTGTTTCAAAATCAAGTAGCTTTTCATCTTCAAATGTTAATTATCACAAAGTCTTTGTGAAGCTGATAAGCATCACTGCCCTCCATTCCTCAAAGGAGACAGACAGCGGCAAAGCAGCTTTCCTGAAACCACTGAGAAACTATCCCAGAGCCAGAAATGTGATTTAACTTCTGTGCTTTTCTAAACTGAGCAGTGACAGGGACACTGCCTTCGTGATGAGTGTCACTGGGCACTGAGTCAGCAAATACTATAAATCACTCTTTCAAAAGTCTGTAGCAGTGAAAAAACATCTTCAAGGCAGAGCCACCTGCTTACCCCATGCAATTCCACAGATGCTTAGCTCAGTAATGTTCTCCAGGCTCACATCCCTACAGGCATATGTGGAGGCAACAGATCAGCCCAAGGCAGAAACTGAAGGCAAATGTTAGTAACAATGTAATGCCAAGAAATTGCAGATCTTCACCTCTGCCCATGATTTGAACACCACATATATGAGGGAGCATGAATCTTGTGTT
This sequence comes from Dasyornis broadbenti, assembly GCA_013397935.1. Lineage (NCBI taxonomy): Eukaryota > Metazoa > Chordata > Aves > Passeriformes > Dasyornithidae > Dasyornis > Dasyornis broadbenti. Next base: position 117,566 of record VZRN01000521.1, on the reverse strand, counting down.
CCCCAAACCAATCTGGTTTCAGTCTGTCTCCCCCAGCTGGAGCAAACCCTGTTCTCACACAGCAGTTCCCTTTACCTCCTGTTTGATGTATTTGCTGGGATTCTTATTAAGCCATGGAGAAAAGGCATCAGAATAGATGGGTTCCATTTTTCAGGAGCTCTTTTGAAGAGCTAGCCCTTAACCATAATTTGTTTCCTTCAGTTAAGCAGAAAGTTTATGACATTTGGTGTAGCCTGGGTGTTCCGCAGGACAGAGCCTTTATCTGCCTGTCCACAGGAACTTGTGCAACGAGCTCCATATCCTTGGCCAAGGCTTTTCACATCTCACCACAACATAAATCCTGCTCTAAGCATAAAGTGCATCACTTTTATCAGAAGTCTCTCACTTCAAAGGGAAACTGCAGTGGAACAGAGCATTAAACAGATCCATGGGGCTCATAAGCATTTATAAGCCTCCTAAAAGAAAAACTCTTACAGTTCATCTTCTCAGCTAAAAAAAAAAGGGCTCAGTTTTAACTTCTTTTTTTTTTTTTAACACTGAAATACAGCAATATCTGTGAGCTGTTCAAAGCTCACAGTGAAGATAATTCAGGGATCTTTGTCCCTCCCATGTGCAGACCAGTACTGAGGGCAGCCCAAAGGAGCAGCATCCCCCCACTGCTGGTGGCTGCCCCCAGCCCTTTGCCCAGCCCAGAGTCCCCAACAAGTGCCTTCCCAAAGCCCAAACCTCAGCACTGCCTGACACTGAGGGCAGGGAGTTACTCAGCCCTGAACCTCGAGGCAGCCACAGCTCGTGCTGTCCCCACTGCCACCAGGGGCACACAGCCAGAGGGCAGCTCCCTGGGCAGCTGAGAAATTTGACTGGTTGTGGGTTGTCCACAAATGCTTATCATGGGGTAATTAATCACAAGCACTAACTGTCACCCTGCTTCTGCTGTGAAATGCACAAGTGCCTGGTGAAGCATCACACGCTCCCTTACTCTTTATTCCCTGTTTTTTGTTTTTTTTCTTTAAAAAATGAATAAAATTAGACTTTTAAATGTTCTTACTACAAGTGAGAAATTTGATAGCAAAAAACATGGTTGAATGCAAAACTCAGGGTTCCTATTCCTACAAAAATAGTGTGTGAAAGCTTCCACGCAATTAGTGCTGCCAGTGCAAATTGTGTGCACTGGAAATGACGTGATAAAATGTTACACAGCAGGTGGGAGCACCATTACTAAATGCCCAGAAGGAAACCAGATGAAGCATTTTTTTTGTCTACTGAGAAGTGACCATTATTATAATTGAATAACCTTTTTAAAAGAGGTACTGAGCAAAATTTTCATGACCTTAATTGCTTCACATAACTTCCCACATCACATGCTATTGTTGTTCATATCCTAAGTGTCACTTGATATTCATGACAACTCATAAAGGCTATCATTTGTGATAATTGATGTCATTAATATACAATCTTTGAAGGCCTTTCTGTAATCATTAGCTAAACCATATGGGATGTAAAATCAATGATCTGAACTATGTCGTTAATAACAATAAGTTAGGTGTAAGTGAGTTTTTTCCCCAAAATATGAATTCTTCAGGTTATTTAATTTCTATTATCACTGTAGAGAAACAATAACCTTGATATAAACCAAAGTTTCCATATGACCCAAGATAGTTATTTAATGCTAGCTCATTTTTTTCTTTAGTTGGAGAAAAGGTGAAAATATTTTCTATACACCATGTAAAACATTAGTCCCAGATAACCTAAGATTTCATGGTGGAAATGCTGAGGGCCAAATCTGCTGTAGTATAATTACTTACATGAAGTGCCTGAGTACTGAAAAAAATACCTTTGGTCTGAGACAGAACAAAACCAGTAAAATTTTGCCACTAAATTAATACATATTGCAGCATTTTCTTCATTTCCTCCTCCTCTCCATAAAACTCTGGGGGACTTTGCACTCTGCCTGCTGTTCTCTGTAGAAGATGCAAGCATCCGGGGAAAATAGTATAAAGGAAATCATGCAATCTCCTAATTTTTTGTACTATCTATTTTAATAACTTTTCTCCATAAATCAATTCACAGGTGGGCTTTACCTGTTGCCCATACACTCACTTGGGCAGGGAGGAGAGAGATCACAGCAGTCACCAGGTTTAACTCCTGCTACTGACGGTGGGAAGAGGACTCTGCCTTCCCAGGGCTGTACTTGGGTCTCACAGTGGTGGAACACCAGCGATGCCGCCCAAAGCAGCACCAAAATGCAGCCCAGGACATCACGCCTGCTAAATGCCTCTCATGAGCTGCCTGACCTCAGCTCTGAAGCCTGTTCAGAGCTTCTTGTTTAAGCAGAAACATCAGCCATCTTTTTTCCAGCTGAGAGAATGGATGGACCCAGAAGGCAGAGGTTTCCTGGCTAAATACTGCCTGGAGACATATAAAGCACTGTAAGTGCTATTTTCTCCTGCGAACTTTGAGACGGAGCCTGTTGAGCCTTCCTGACCTCGGTCACGCTGGTATTTTAGATTTCAGCTGACGAGGGCAGTGTGTCATCAACGCACCCAGAGTAAGCCGCACACAGCAGGCACTCCAACGCCAGCACGGCTCTCAGCTCCTGGGGAAGCACAGCAGAGGAGGGAATGGAAGCTTCACCCTGAGGAGGAGCAAGCAGCAGTTCCAGAGCAGGAGCCTGCAAGAGAGAGGCTTTCTCCTGGAGACACCTGGGGGAAGATGATCTGTCCTGAAGTGAGACCCCTCTGGGCACCCTCTTGCCCTCCCCCTGCCCACCCAAGACTGGATCCATCATCCCAGCCCTGGCGGGAGGCAGCAGGAAGGAAAGCAGCTCTGAGAAAGCAAAGACAAACCTGTGGCTCTGCCTTATCCTAGCAGCAGCTGCTAATATGCCCCGGTCATGGGTGCTGAGCACTCCTGGCAGTCATTTTATCCCCATCCATATATTGCATGCAGATCCCAAACTCTAATTTCTAATGCCTCTTCTCCTCTTGACTGAAAACTCCCCTAAATGACAGCTTTATAAGAAAGATGTTGCTGAAGACGAGATCTGACTGACAACATCTTTACAAATGAGATGCTGTCAGGCAGAATGCATCTTGATTTGTGGATTTGTGGAGAAAAATGTTTAAAATGTTTACTCCTAAACTCAGCAGATTTGCAACAAAGAAATTAAAAGATATTAAAGCCTAACAAAGTTTAATGCTGTTTTATGAGAACTACTTTAGAGAATATTACCTCATTACGTAAATAAGAGTTTGCTGTTTAAAAATGAATAATTACCAGTGTACAAAGGCAGCAATGTGGCTGTGAATGCCTGAAAAATCACTGACATCAACTCCACTGATATAGAGAGTGTCTGCTTTTGCCTCAGAAGAATATACTAGTAAAGCCCATTTTTGCTGTTTGGTTGTTTCAGAGTGCTGAAATTTGTGCTGGGGAGCTTCTCCTGAAGAAATGCAATTTCTCGACAGAATGTTTGCATTTCAGAACAGTTTCCAACAAAATAAATGGTTGTTCATGGAAATCCAATGTGTGGCCTCTACCATGGTTTATTAAATCACCAGGGGCATGGATTTCTCTTTGCAGTTTCCTATCCATTAACAGTATTACTTCTGAGCAGTTTGCTGCAGTGTGGCAGCATTTCCCCTGCCACGTGTCCCCCGCAGGGAGGCTTCTCACTGCCGCTCCTTGGGTTTCATGTGCCCGCCCAGAGCTGGACACTCGCCAGCACAGGGTGACGGAGGGAGGCTGAGGTTGCAATTGGGGCGTTTGAATTTCCATATTTCATTTCCTTCAGCACGGTGCAGAGTTTCTGTTTCCATCAGAGATCAAGATAACTTTGATCAGGCTATTTTTATTTTGTATTATATTTTTTCATTGCTGCGTGATCCCCTCTTCTTGCCTTGAACCGAACCACAATGAGTTATCTCCCTGTTTTCAATCATCAGTTCTCTGGGGAAAAAGAAAACAAGGCAATCACACTGCAGGGACAAGAGCATCTTTTTTTTAATAAAGATCTTCTGGATGTTTTTTGGCGAGGCTGGGTTTTATTCTCATCCCTTAGTGAGAACCACAGAAACAGTCTCAGGGGGCTGAACTGGCATTTGGGCACCTATCAAATTTGGCTTTCACTAAAACTCATTTCCTTGCAGTATCCTTGAATTACTTCTGGTGGCTGACACACGACTGTCCTGACTCACTACAAAGTCCATTTCAAACCTCATAGAAACTGCATTCCTGGATCCTTCTTGAAAGCATAATTGTGTTCATTCTAAATTTAATTATTTTAATTGCCAGCCAAAAGAACTTTCTTTCATTACACTCACATAAGGCTTATCATTTCCCTCCTCCTACAGTCACTAACCAACTCGCATAAAAGAAAATACATTAAATTGATTTTCTTCCATAGGAAATACATCAAGGAATGGAGAGGATTGATTTCCCTCCATAGGAAACAAGACATAAATGTTTTTAATCCAGGTGCTGCATTCAGTTACCATGTACAGTATGAAAAACTGTGCCATAAAAATGAAATTAAATGCATAATAGCATGGAAAAATCTTCCCTCATATTATCTTAAAGTATCTATTTTTTGGACAGGACACAAAATAAACCTTTAAGCATTACCTACACCCATCTATTTTCCAGTAGGTTCTAGTACTTATTTATGCACTTTTCTGGGATGCTCCTTGTAAAGGATGATGTTTCATCATCTCTCTCTGATTCCAGTGAGCAGACTCAGAATGCAATGTACTCACTAAATTTGAGTAAGATTGGCAAATCTCACCCTGTGCTATGGCAGACTGCACTTTTCCATCATTTATCAATCCCATGAAGATTTATAAGTGAAGATATAATTCACAGCATCCTTTTAAAAATTGTATCTCAAGGCTGCACTATCTTTGACTTTAAAATCATCCATGCAGATTTTACGGGTCAAAGCTGTAATTACATCAAATTTTAATACATCTTGTGGCCTGTATAAGGCAAAAAGAAGGCAAAGTCAGAAATACCAGATTCAAACATTGCAAAATTTTCGGCTCAGCTATTGCATTGAAGCTTGTGCTTATCCTTAGTGAAAATACATTTGTCATTATATCCTCCTGAGGTCATTATCATGGACAAGCTGCTCTTGAACAGGAGGATTTCCCCATATTTTCCATTTGAAAATAATTCCCAGCAGCTCCTCTTCTGCTCTGCAAGCACAAGGGGAGAACAGAGTGTTCTATGATCTCCATGCCCACAGGAGGTGCTGAGTGCTATACAAGGGGTGTTGTCTGCTGTTTGTGCAGAACGGATCCATGTGCCACCACACTCCTCACTCTGAGCAGGCAGCAGGACCCAGGGAAGTACAGCAGGGATGGCCTGTGCCACCAGTGCTCCCAGTAAAAGAGGGATATTCACTGCAAACTGGTTCACGTCTGAGCCTTCTGTTGCCTTGAACACAACATTTACATTTCTCTCCCTCTTCAAGCCCATTTCCCTGGTTAATAAACACTAGATCTTCTTTGATCAGTATTCAGAAGAAGTCGTAGAGATGTGATCTTTTTGATTGGCATTTTCTATATCTGTAAACAAAACACCAGCAAAAGTTTGACTCTGTTTAATCTGCCAAACAGAGAGGGACACAGTAATTGATCTGGACGTTAGACTGCCATTTTATTGAAAGACTGGTAATATTTGTATCTAAATTGGCAGAGATATGAATAAGAAACTTCCTGTCTTAGCACAGATTCAGGCAGGTCCTCTTTCCAGGGTAGCATGTTGGCCAAGAGCAGAGTCGCAAATTCCCTCATAGTTCTCAAGAAGTCATAACCTGCCACAGAAAAATAGATGATCTGTTTAGATCAATAGTTCTAAAGTGAAACACATGAAGTGCCATAACTGGAACTGAAGATCCAATGCAATTTCTAAGGTCCCATTTTTAACTGGATCCTAGAAATTTTTAATTGGACAAAATATGCCATCCTAATTCTTCTAATTGTCTTCTGCCACCAGTGTACCAGAAGAGTCCGTGTGTAATCTCTGCCTCTGGTTTTGATTTCAGAGAATGGCAGAACCACAGAATGGGTCAGGTGAGAAGAGACCACAGTGAGTCGTCTGGTCCAACCTCCCTGCTCAAGCGAGATCATCCCAGAGCATATTGCCCGAGATTGCTTGCTTTAGCCATGCATTCATCATATCTAAGATGTGGAGATGGCAGGAAGAAAAAGCTCCACCAAGGTCAGACGTAGTCTTTTAGCTGTGCTGCAAAGGCAAGCTGCAGAAATGGTGGTAATTCGTGTGTAGCTGCTTTGTGCTTACTGTGTCAATGCGCTGCTCCCAAACATGCAGGGTAGCTGTGTAGGCTCTGCAAAGCTTTTCCTCAGTCTTGTAGCCCCTACACTACTCTTCTACCTTGCCCAGAGTTTATTCATCTGCCTTTCTAATACTTTTTTCAAAGAATTTGGCCGCCTTTGTATTTTTTACCAAAGCTCAAATAGGCTCTTTGATAGGCTTTAGTAATAACTACTCAAGGGATGGTGGTTGAGTCTGCTACAAGATTACCACTCTCATTCAATGTTCATTTATAGAGCAAAGGGTAAAACAAATCCACAAGAGGCATTCAGGGGTACATGACAGCTGTGCTAGTGAAATATCCCAGTCTCAAGCTGGCTGATTTCCACCCTTATATTGGCAAGATCTCACAAAAAAGAAAACTACCTTGAAAATAAGAAAATGCTTTTTGCCTAAGATTTTTTGGTTCTCTGGCTTTACAGGGATACACGAGATCCAGCCACAGTTCCAAGACTTTCTCCTTCTTGCTAGTTAATGTTTTGTTTCTGCAGGCAGAAATCCAGACCCAAAGCATTTATCAGACCACAGTACATTAAGGCTTATCTTTTACCTGTCTGAGCTGCCGGGCAGGAGACACTGCCTGAGTAGTCTCCCTGAGCTCAATTCCAAGGAATAGGCTAATTTCTTTAATTGATTCCTAAACTGAAAAACACCTTCCTAGGAGTAATGAAGGGAAACAGTGCTTATGTCACACCTGCTTGGTTTATGGTCTCCTATTCAATGTCTTCACAGAAAGAAAATGTAACAACACTCGAGTTCTCTTGCCAATGAGACACGGATGATAAACTCTCTACTCCTGCAAGAATTTCAACACATCAATAAGAATCAGACAGTTAAAGCTGAATTCACACGAGGAGGGAGTTACACTACTGAGAAGGAAAAAGAATTGTAGAATGTTTGCAGACTTCATTCCTCCTGTGGCTGATGCCCATCATGGCCCCCATTCCTGTCAGACAGAAGAAGCAGTAGCTTGTAGTTTCTATGAGCTCCTGTAGACCAGAATAATTGCATTTATCAGATAGTGTCTTATAGCAACCTGTGTGCCTTTGTTAGACACGTTCCTGACTGTACAACAGTGCAACAATTTATCTGGACATGGAGCTATTGATATCCTGCACAGGAATGCAGGACACAAAGGAATGAGCCATTCTGAATGTTCCTCATTCTCCAGTGTCTTTCCAGAAAGTGCCCTTATCCTAACCCTCAAGTTATCAGTGGCTTTGCTTATCTCAGGGATTTCCCATAGCAACAAGATTAAGGTTATGGCCAAAATGTGTTTTGCAGGTGACAAGACACTTTGTGTCACAAGGGCTACCTGGGCAAGGGGCAGCACATCCTCACTGACTTAAGTAAGATATTTCACTGCATAAAAGCCTCTGTGTCAAATACAGGCCAAGAATAAGGTTTTGGCCATCCTTTTTGTGTGCATGACTTGGGGAATATAGAGAAAAACCCCATGCAAAACTTAAGAAAACAATGAGCTGTTTAATAGTAAAATGTCACTGCATCATTGACAACAATTCCTGATAAAGCTGTCAGGAGTTGCTGTCATCTTGCCTGTTTGTTTCTATTAATCTGTTTCTGTGGCAAATGTGACTCTTTTTTGCTTGTTTTTCATATGTGGCACCTTGTTAACTTATAAACTTTGTCCAAACTTTCAGCAAAACAGTAATTATCTTCAGTTATTCACTGTGGCATAAATGGTTCGGACCTCCCAGATGAGGATCTCCAGCCATGTCTCATTTGTAAATAAATACAAATGTAAACAACTTAAAGCCATTAAGAGGAAAGACAAAGTTTGCCTATTCTGCCACAGCTACTTATACTGCCTGTGCTCATTTCTAGAAATAATATTGCTACTCTGTAGTTCAAAAGAGGTTGTAAATTAACCAGCACTGTACTGGTTATATTCACAGTTACCATTTGCCATTGCCAGCCACATATAGATTTCCAATAAACAGGTCTCATTCATTGTAAAAATTAGATAATTGAAACTATCTATTTGCTTCAAGGTTGTGGTCTCAGAGGTGACGCTTCTCTGTTGCCGCGACAAGTGGGAGACAGCAGCCATAATTCACTTCCGCAATATTCTTTGCCCATTTTTTTTTTTTTTTTGTCAGTAATAAGAGCATTTTATGAGATACTGGAGATTATCAGCCAACTTCTGCCCACAGCTCTTCTGCCTGAGGAACATCCCTTTTTCCCCTTTTATCATCCCTTGCCTCAGTAGAGGTATTTAAAAATGATAAGAGAATAGAATCTTGTCAGAAATAGCAATCTCAAACTACTCTATTATCTTTTCCATGCTGCAGATTGCTAACTGTTGATTATTATACAGACTCTGAAATAAATGCATTCAAGATAGTGGAAAATGTATAGCAAACAGTGCCTAACAAATGTCCTGTAGCCCTTTTCCATTGAAGAGTAACTTATCTACTGAAGTACTAATTAAATGTCTTTGCCTGTCTGATTTAAATCTTATAGTTGAAAATGGATATTTTGTGTTAGACTGTGTAGGCAAATAGAAAAGGTAGAGAAAGGTTCAACTGGTGTAAAATGTTTGCATCAATATCAACAAATAAATAGTTGTAAACATATATCTCCATTTTAAACAGAAAAAAATTTCAGGAACAAGAAGTTTCCCACTCAAAAAGTGCCTCTTTATGATTTTCTCATCATTCTTTTCAGCCAGTGCTATAATGCATTAACTGACTCCTTGCTACAGTAAAAGTCCGCTTAGTAATTTTTCCAAACCTGCATCATGAGGAAATGTATCTCTCTGGGATGGATTTCTCACTTGGAGCGATGCTAATTTTTTTTTCAGGACAATCATTGATATTACATGCTCCCTAACGGAAAATCACTCAGATATATCCCCTGATAGTTGAGGGAGTTGGTGACTGGATGATCTGTCACCCACTTCCCAGGCGCAGAGCTATTCCTGAGCCACTGCACCTCGTCATCTGAGAGACTGCTGCTCACATCCCTGTGAGGCAGTTTATAAAATCTTACGGAGTCACTTTTCTACTTCAGTAAGTAATGTGGAGATATCAGACATTATTTATACCACATATCACTAACTTGAAAACAGAGTACATCTGCTACAAAATTACATCTGCATTTTTTTCTCAGAAAAATTAAAACAAATCTAGCCAGGAATTTATAAAGGAAAACCCTTCTCTTGTTTTAATGCATGAATTTCTGGCAGCTGGACTTGCCTTGCATTTTTAAACCAAGGGACAGAAGAAACTGGTTTGTGTTCCTGTGCTACCTGAGCCTTTTCCCACATCCTCCAGAAGCTCCATAATCACAAAGACAACAGAAACTTTGGATTGGATGTTGTCTCAATCATGTTCATGTAAAGGAAAGTTTCAGCCTTGTGCAGAAATGCTTCCAAAATTATCAGATTCTCTCAGATTTCTGTGTCTTAAAAGAGTGAGAAAATCAGTTGAAACCCCAACATCTCTGTCCTGGCTGCTGTTCCCACAAACAGCCTTTGCTCAGCACTGGTGACATAACCAGAGCTCTGCAGGAAGGACATGCCAAAACCAAAGAAAGTGGCAGGAGCAAGCGTAAAGCAGATTGAATTTTGTCCCTTCTCGTGAAGGACTTGCTAGTGAGGCATCCCTAAAAGAAGCTCACCTCCACTGCATTCAAAGGGAACAGAATTTTATGCAATCTGTTAATAAATATGGCTGCTCCAAAGGAATACTTCACCCATATTATCATTTCTAGTCCCAGAGGATGAGAATATATGAGGGTGATGCTGGCAACTGCCCAGGCTAAAAGGGCAATATCACTCCAGAGATGTCATTGACAGCTTCAGTGGGGACATTTGGCAGAGTAACTCAGAAACATCAAGGCCTCTACCCTTAAAATTATGCTGTACTTCATATATAACTTCAAACCATGCTCTGCATCATTCACTTCATGATCGAAAATGATCGTTTTACTCTTACTAACAATATTTAAACTATGATGTACCTGCAGGGAAATACATGATTACTCTGCAAGAGAGCACTTCAAATATTGAAATCGGCAAGTCCTTTATCCAGAAGCCAGGAGATTTGTTGCACTTGTTAAAACTGAAATATGCCATACTGAAAAAGAAGGTTATCACTATAATTTATGGAGACAGTATTCAGTAAACAGTGCAATTCAAGTCATTTGTATGTGCTGCTTTAAATAACCATTCCTCTGCATGAAAAACTCTGAGTTCAAACAGAGCAAATGAAGAACTGGAATTCAAGTCGGTGTTTTATTCCATGTAATGACCATTCAAATAGAAAAATCTCTACTGATTACATTCATTTATGGGTCTTGCTAAGCATAAGAAAGTATTTTAGCTAATTTATGAAGATTAGAATAGTCATGACTTATAGGAAACAATTTATACAAGCAGTGCTAAAATATACTTTTAGATTAGGAAAGAGCTAAAATTCTGGCAATGGCCAAATTAGCAAAGAGAAGACACACAATAGTATTGATTGAAATTTGCATAATATCTGCTTAATTAAAAAAAAGCAATGCTATATATTGCAGCCAATAGATTAATCCACTTTTCAACCAGTTTTAAAAGAATAATGTAATTCTAGATCAGAAATATTTTTTCCTCCAAGCAATTTACGAAATAAAGGGCTAAAACGTAAAATATTTTTTCCATTAGTTTTAGGTAATTGAAATGCAAAGTAGCAAGCACTTAATCTTTCCAGGCAGGAAAAGCTGCCTGCTGTCAGATTTTATTAAGTCTTCTTGCTGCTCTTTGTACAGTCAATAACAAGTGTCTAAACCCAGGAAATGATGTAGAGGTAGTGTTCAAAGGTAAGGATATGATAAGGTGGTGTTTGCATTCAGGATAATATGAAAAAGTCCAACATGTACGCAGGAAGATTATTCTCCATGTCAACTAATTAGCATGTTTATTGGAAGCATTAATTATTCTGACAACCAAAGAGATTTTTGAGTGTGTTAACTCTTCACATGCTCCTTTCCTACATGCCTTTCTAGGGAGAATATTTATATATTTATATATTTATATATTTATATATTTATATATTTATATATTTATATATTTATATATTTATATATTTATATATTTATATGTGTATAAAGTTGAAAGAAACAGTTCTTTCCAATGCTAGCATATGCTAGCAAGTAAAAAGTAAATTCTACCAGAAATAAGTGAGTTTCAAAACATATCCAAGACAAATACAATTCTGACAAAAATTAGAAAATCTTTGGCATCTTCCTGGAGGTGGCCTCACACATCCTTGAGCACATGATGTTACGTGCACTTCAGAAAGATGGATTAGATTTAAACCAACACCTGAAAACACAATGGCTTACAGGATCCCAGATATCGAAGCAACCACTAAAGACAGGTGCAGGTCCATGTCCACTTGACACATAAACAATGCAGCTTCCTGATGTGTCCCAAAATGCAGTTCCTGGAAGCCCAAAATAGGAAATCCCACTCGCAGTCTGGTTCCAGTTCCTCTCCCACAGATACAGGGTGCAACAGCATCGCCTGTGCTTTATCTCTGGAGCTGGGACCTGTTTCTTCCAAAAGCCTCCTGCCAAAAGCCTCCTGCCAAAAGCCTGCACTGCCACAAGGCACAGCTGGGGCTGACAAAAGGGCTGGGGAGGGTTTAGGAGCTGATGCCTAAGCAAAGCTAAATCCTGAGCTGATAAATAAAAGCGTTGTCAGGTTTGATTATTCAATCCCAGTGCAACACTTAAGTAAGGGTTTGGTATTGGATCTGCTCAAAACTTAATTTGGCACATAACTTTGGTGCTTAGAGCAACTTCTGCTTTGCTAGGACCACAATCTCCCACCAGACTCTTCCCCAGTGCTGTTCTTGCTCACATTGAAACTTTTAGGGACAAATAACCTTTTTCAATGTGCCCAAAAGCTCTGCTTGGAGCAACATTTTCCAGCCTCAATCTCACAAATCTGTTCCCTGCAGAAGGAAAAAGGATTTCTTTATGTTTTTCTAGTCTCTGTAGTGTACTAGTGCACAGCTTTTTGAGAGCAACACAAATATGCCCTATTTTCTCCTCTCTTTCTTCTTTCCCATTATTTTCTTTCAACTTTTTTTGCAATTTTTCTTTCTTTCATTTCCTCTAATGTTATTTTCCCTGTCTACCTTTCTTGTACTTTAACCACCCCATTCTCAGTTCTGTCACTTTACACTCGTATCTGAGTCAATCTTTCTTTCCTGACTTCTCCTCACTTTCCCTCCCTGCTTCTCTCATTTGCAACTTTTCATTTCACCATTACCTCTGCACTGAGGCCTTTCAGTATACACTGTACACATTCTCCTTTTGCTACATGCATGCATAAAACTATCTGTCATTGGCATGAATGCACATGCAATGGAAATTGAAGTTTTATTAATAGCTCAGAGTTGCTGAGCTCTGACTGAGGTTTTTTTTACATCACACTAAATGTCTTTTTAAGATTTCCTGTTACTCCTGTGTCTACATCACAAACCAGCAAGACAGGACCTTTGTCTACAACACACATTGACAAAACTCATATCTAGGGCCATCGGGTAGCCTTTGTTTTTCTCCTATCAGCTTCTCCTGGTTTCCTCTTCCTCTGAAAAACTAAACAGATACAGATCTAATTACCAGTATCTCAGGCCATCGTTAGCAAAGTAGACACAGAGTGAATTGAATATCACTTCAGGGAGATCATTACTTGAACAATCCCACAAAGCTCTTTAACATACCTTTCTTTGAAACTGCACCTCCAAGCATTTTGCAAAAACTCCATAATACACTTGTGAGGCTGAATAATTTTCGGTACAAAGAGAGAATTTAAGAATCTGCCTACAAATTTTTTAAAAAGCCCTAAGTCAAGATAAAATCCAAAGAACGGCAAAGTGGCTGTGGGAGAGCTGTTAATGGTTTCTATCAAGAAACAAAATCTGAGAGAGCTGTTAACTGTGCACAACTCCATGCTTCAAAGCACTCCTGGCCTGGAATAAGGTGAACAGCACTCCAGTTCTTTGTAAAAAGCTACAACTCAAGGGTCACAATTTTATAACTCTTTAATAACAATTTTATAACTGTTTACATAGGGACATAGGGACAAAGATTGCTATAGTTAACTACTAGAGAGTCATCTGCCCTTTTAGTTGAATCAAATTCTACAGCCTTGGTATTAAATCTACTGGTGTCACATGTTGAGTACAACACTGAGTATGACATTGTATGGTTTTAAGACATCTTCCAATCACGCATTGTGTGGTAGCAGAAACAGTTCAAAAGTGAAAAATAACTGAAACAACTGGTGTTTAAAAAGAGGAACAAAGATTAGGGAAGAAAAGAAAAACTGAGCCCTTGCTGATAGATTTCTTACTTATTATAATGATTGAGTTAATTTATTGTTAGCACTAAAATAAATCTTTTGTATGAGAAACTGATAAGTGTTGGCTAAAAAGCAAGTTCTTTCTCATAGGAAGGAAGGGAGATCCAAACCAACAATGGAGAACTTCAGCCAAAGTACTATTTCACAAAAGACTAGAAAAATTGAAGGGTAAAATAAATTCCTGGAAAAAATTATTGGCTTGATATTTAAAACTGCTGAGCATCTGCAAGTCCCATTTAAGCCACAGGGAGCTAAAGGCATTGACAACCTTTGTAAATCAGGCTGGGTAAGTGGCAGGAGCAATAACAAACGAGGCTTACCAAAGAGATTTCATAAGCTAATGATGTGAAATAAGAGTTCTCACTTGAGCTTAGTGGTAAAAGAAAATAATATAGCTTAACCAGAAAGCTCTGAGAATCCACCTTGCAAACATTTACAATTTTTTTTTTCTGTTTTTTTTTAAAGAAGACTCATTTTCTCTGTCATGTTTCTGATAAGGAAAGCATTTATGTGACAAGTACAGGATTATATGCAAACCAAACCTGTACAAACAAATCAGTATTCAAGAGAAATTTTAGTAAGAATATACATGTGTCAAAGCTTGCCTCAGTGATCTTTTACTTTGTTTTTTTTCAAGAATGTACTGAAAATAAAGAGGAAAAAAAAATCTTTAGAGTCCCTTGACACTGGCATGCTTAGGGTTACAAAGATGCAGAGGGAGCCTCATATCATTTTCTACTGGATGATACCATCCTAGGTGTTTGAACATCTGTTTGCACCCAGATCATAATGTTTTCACTTCTGTGGACATCTCTCAGCATAGATTTGCAAAGAATACCATAAACTGCTAAAATCTTTGGGCACAGTGAAGTAACAGTGAAGCATTTCAGTGTTCTCTGAAACTAGGCAACTGCTTTGAAAATCCTTGCAGTCTTGGGAACAGTGAAAATTATTTCAGGAGCATTCATCAATATGTTCCATTTCTTTTAATGACACATAGGCCACTGCAAATGGTTGTGTGTTTTGTCTTTGAATACACTGAGAAGATCTGACTTCTGAGATGCCATTAAATTAGAACTACTCATGGTGAAAAGTGTCTCAAATTGTTCTTTTTTTCGTAAGGAGAAAGAAATGTTTCTGTTCCTTCCTGTAATTTTTCAGAGCCACACAAATCTATTACATTGCTTGACACATTTTTGAAGAGTAATTTCTGAAAGAATTCATAAGAGAAAGATGAATCCACATTTCAAGATACAGAGACATCTCAGTGAAATATTGTGCAGATCAGCACATGTAAAATTAAGTGGACATTTTCCCTGCTTCTATAACAAATGATTTGTACCACTTTTCCACTGTTTCTTCCCAGACCCCTTGGAAGAACCCTCTAGGGGATGGCAGGATTTGCTGCTACCAGCCACAGGTTTTCCAGAAAACCTGCCCTACCCTGCCCAGGTCAAGCTATCCAAATATTATGGGAGCCAGCCTGGAAAGGGAGAGACAAGGCAGCCTCTGGCACAAGATAGAGTTTTCAGAAATGACTCTCTGACTGCAGAAAATCCTGGGAAAATGAAGACTGAGTCACTTGCTGACCAACAGATCAGAAATCGTCACCTTCAGTGAAGTGGTGTAGGGCATCCAAGCTGACAATTCCACGCATTTCAGAGGGGAATGATCCATCTAAGCACTCTACATACCCCTGGATCAGTGTTTTTCAAGTGAACAATTCAAAAGAGAGACAAACACAGTAACCTGTAACCTGCAACAGTAGGTTGGCTTCAGTAGTGAGCACCCAAGCACAGTACATGGGTCTTTAGGACTGTTTGAAAGCATTCCATCTCCGGTAAACATCAAAACCTGTAGGTGAATAACTTGTAAACTGGGAAAACATGAATTCAGCTGGAGCCTGGTGATTTTTTGACCTCTTTTCTTATAGGTCTGAAATATCTGGAATAGGGAGAGAACCAGAGAAATGTGTCATGTGCCACAGTTTTTCTCTATTACATTTTCTAACGTAAAAAATTGGGTTCTATACTATCAAACAGAGTGATCAATCCTCACCCATTGTTTTCTAACCACCCTCCATGTCTTCAAGAATTTCCAACATACAAGAGAAACTCACTTTAGATATGATGTTTTCCAAGCCCTGAACACACTAATAGATTTTCTTCCTTTCAAGTACAGGCTGATTTTGTTGCACCAAACTTAATATGTTGATCCTGACTACAGTGCCTGATACCACAATATCACTCATTGCATGCACCAGTGGTGATATGCTGTGCAGTCACTCTACGGTAGGAAAGGAGAGAATCTGACCAATCTGTGTTAAAGAGGATTTACCTTCCCTTCTCCCGTTCAAGTTAGCTAAATACTTGTTTCCAGTCTTCTTAGAAACAGTCCAACAAAGTTTAGCACTCTGAAATTCAGTAGAAAGTATGATTCTTAGTGTAATATAGTCCTAAAATATCTTTTTTTTTTTTTTGTCCTATGCAGTTCTCTGAAGTCCCTCACAGCTTTGGTTTCCAAAACAGCATGAAAATACAGGAAATTGAACTAAGGTCCTCCACAGACTAACATGGGTGTTATGGTGCCATTTTCTTTAATGTAAGGGAGTCTTAATCTTAGACAACTGCAAGAGAGAAGAAAACAATGAGGAATTAAAATATTATTGCAGTAAATAATCTTTTTTTCCTCTGAAGGAGGAACGCAGTATTTTTCTGTAATGTCTCCACCAATTTTTACTGTTTTTCTCCCTCAGGTCCTCTTCACCTGGTTCAAGGTAAAGTGGGGCCAAAATCTTGCACCTTTGCTAGAAATTCTGGCTGAGTTAGGAAACATATTTTAGAGGAAAATACAGACAGGAAGAAGAAGGAAATGTCTACAATTTTGCTTATAAACAGCTTAGCACGATGGGGCCTCTGATCTCCAGTGAGGACTTGAGTGTTTTGCTATGCAATTAAGAAGCTAATTTTCCTCATACAGACATGTCAGTTTTAGGACACTGAGCCTTTCTCCAATAATGTGATAATTTCTCATTTCAGATTAAGTGGTAAACGCTTTCATGGATATAAATGTTTGTACAAAAGAACTGCTTTTGTGTAAACACTTCACTGGTGAAAGTCACAGAAACCTATTGATGCACAAAATTTTGCATATATTTCCAGTGCTAGTCAGGTGTTTGTTACATCTCTGAGAGCACAAACCAGGGGTAATGAGGAGCATTCTGGTTTTGATCCTTTTATATTCTGTGATGTGTCTTGTCTGCTTTATTCACATATCAAATACCAGTCACTGTACTATAGAGAAGCTGCTAAGCTGAAGAAACAGGCTGTAATAAGCTTTTCAATCACCTGATGTGGAAAAATAGTATACTTGTTTATATATTCTGGGAAGTTTTGGAAATGTGGGTTAAACACGCAGTATCCATAAGATGCAGAACATTTTATTTTTCAACACCAGCAGTTATAACAGTGTGAGAAATTTTACTTTATTTTGTATCATAGCAACTAATGAAGCCATTACATTTTTCTGAATTCAGCTCACTAATAATTTCAGTGGAAAACTTACTCAAAACACTTCACCAGAGGCATTCCTAATGTTCCGCCAGTAAATAACATATTTCATTTATAAACCTGTTTTCCGTCCCACTTGGCTGGTCCTTTAGAAGCCTGTCAATAGACCAGGGAAATCCAATTTTCGAACTCAGCTAAATCTCATTTTCAGAAGTGACTTCAGTGCTCAGAACTTGTCCTCATTTCCGTCAAAGATACGATTGTAATTCAGATAGGCATCTCAGCACTACATAACTGTGCAAGGTATGATCCTGCTACTCCTGACACAGCACAGGAGCCAAATGGGGGAACTTGCAGTAAATCCTGGATGGTTTTCTGACCCCTGCCTGGGCTGCCATGGTTATACTGCTGTCTTTGCTC
The DNA here is from genome assembly GCA_013397935.1 of Dasyornis broadbenti. Lineage (NCBI taxonomy): Eukaryota > Metazoa > Chordata > Aves > Passeriformes > Dasyornithidae > Dasyornis > Dasyornis broadbenti. Next base: position 99,929 of record VZRN01000521.1, on the reverse strand, counting down.
TAACGCTGTGTTTGATATTGCTGTGCACGTTGCAGTCTGAGTTCAGCCCTTCACAGACTGGCTCTCCATGCACATGATTTTACATTGATAAGTTCTACTTTATGCTTGCAGTGGACTAAAAGTGATTACATGGCTAAGACCCCATGGAAATCAACAAAATCTGACTTCCAGGCCAGGCCCACTTTGAAAACATTCAACTAAAACCCTTAGCACAATCCTAATTTTGAACACATTTTGTAAATGTGCAATTAAAAATTGAGGAGCTTAAAACAGTACTATAGTGTAAAAGGCACGAAGAATACAACTAATCACTCAAAAATTGCTATACCAAACACTCTTCCAGCACATATGGAGAATATTTTGCCTTTTGGTAGGGGTGTTAAGCAAAGAGCTGAGCTGAGCTGCCTTGCGAGAGCCACTGCAATGCAAAGTAACCCCTTCACAGCTGGTAGGTTTAGTGCCTCTGGGTAAAGCTCGCCCTAGTTCAGTAAGTCCTGAATATGAGTAGGTCTTAATACTCACAGCAATTTTTACAAGGAAAAAGAGCATGTAGGATACAAATCCACTCCTCCTTTTATTAAACCAAATATTTAAGCACGTGCATAAGTCCCTTGAGGCTCCAGTGGGAGTGCAGAGGAATTTTTTCTCATTTAACAGCTGCAAAATTTTAAGGAAATCTAGAACTTTACATGAAGAGGAATAATATATCATGAGGAAAAGAAATCTGCAACTTGCATGATTTTGTCTGGAGATACATGCAGCACATTAGCAATTCAGAAGGAGCTCTTGCAGAGACAAGACCACAAGAATGGGTAAACACAACTCTGTAGAAGAATCATGTAAATAAACTGATCTCACAAAAAGCTGGCATGTGTAAAACCACATGGAATTTTCTGCACTTGGCAAAGAATATTCAGCTGATTAAACCATTGAAATTGATTTCTGATTTAAATACTTGAATTTCTGATTCTCAGAATATTCACTCCTACACATAATAAAATGACCTCATGATTGAGCACTAGGACCAAATGGTATCACATCTGAAAAAAGCTGTAGCACTTCACCTGCTCGAGACTGCTTTCTGAAATGAGAAAACAGTAAAATTACTAAATTGTTTGGGGAATATTCATTGATAACACATACAGTCAACTTCTTCTGCTAGATTTTACATTATGCTGTGTAGGTGTTACATATTTCCTCATTTTTAAAAACATTTTCTTTTTCTCCCAGCTTTGCTTCTAAAGCTTATCAAAAGTTAGCTGCTTCCCTAGCCTAAAAAAATACAAGTATTTTTAGGGTTTTATTATGTGCATGTGGATGATTTATTACTGTAGGATTTCTCATAAGTACAGGCTGATGCTTAGGATTCTTCCCAAGTTTATGAAATAACTTGATTTCAATTCCAACATTTTCAACATACTGCCAATTTTAAAACTTATACATGTTTTTATCTAAGAGGAGTTTGACACATGCAATCAATTCTAGCATTTTCTTTTATATATATGTACTCTGTAAAGCAATAAGGAAAGGTCAAACTGGTGACTATTAAAACTTCTACTATTATTTTTAAAAATGTCATGAAGTTATTACATTTTAATCACCCTACAAAAGCCGTATCTTCCAGAAAATTCCTTTCTAATCGAAGAAAATTTGCAATTCTCAAACAAGGGAAAACTTCTCATGAATCTAGATGTTTAAAACTTTATCTGCTTTGATCTTTTCAGGAGGAAGGTGTTATGGGAAAGTGTGTTCCCCTCTATTCTGTTTGATAGCCCGAGCCTTGGCAGAAGATGTTATATTTTCTTCGGAACTATCTCAATATGATAACAATCTCTCTCTATGGAGGATACTTCATCACAGTCTTTCAAGAATAAATATGCCAACATGCAGTATTATAAAGAGCTAAAAAGAAACACAAAAGCAGCTGAAAGATTGAAAATTGTTTTGTTGATGTTGTTCATTGTGATATTGAACTAGAAAACGCTGGACTTTTCTAATTCCCAGTGTCCTACTCTATCAAATCTAAATGTCAGCTCTTCACTAAGAACATAAGACCTTACTCAAGACCTTATGGCTTGACTCAAGGCTTTGAACATGAAAACCTGGCTGATGCAAACTGTTCTCAGACTACTGAAACTTTGGGGTCACAGTCTGCCATTAATATGTGATACTTGCTTTGATTTTTATGATCAGAGAGGATATATTCGTTTATACTCTTTTGACTGTCTTGGAAATAACATCAGAATTGCCAAGAGAATTAGGTCAGACTTCTTTGGGAAAACTCAGTGTCCATTATAAGAATGACAAGAGACAGAATACTCTCCAGTGAATCCTATTCAATGTAAATTGGGAGGAACTTCATGTTGAAATGATACACAACACGGTGTCTGAATCCTACAGCACCAAATTAGAAAACAAAGTTAACTTCTCTTTGTGCTCACCTTTGATGTGCCTCATTGATGGCAGAAGGAGTTCAACACAAGAACAATTTTGATGGATCCAGAAGACAGGGATGCAAACTAGTAGCTTTTGCAATTTGCAGTTTTCTACTGCGCATTGTAAGAGAGTCAGTGCTGCCTTCAATAAACATGTTTTGGCATCTAAGGCATTACAATTTCCCTGGGTTGTAGTTGTGAACACTTGCAGTTCGGAAGTTCTGCGAAACTAACCCATGAAGGCTCTCTACAAATCCCTACAAGGCCTGAAACACTTTTGTGTTCTTACAGCAAAGTCCTGAACAGAGAACTGCTTTGGAGAGCCAGGGTTATATCTGGAACCACCTTGGCTGTAGGAAGCCTCTTCTCACAGTGGGGTTCCCAGTGCTGGACACTTTGCACGGCAGTGAGGAGTGAGGAGCACCAAGGTCAGTGCTGCAAATACTAAGGTCAGAGAAGAAGCAGAGGGAGGAGGAGCTCCAGGCTGTGGAGTAGTATTTCCCTGCAGCCTATGGAGAGGACTACACTGAAACAGATATCTGCACTTCAGCCCATGGAGGACCCCAGGCCAGAGCAGGTGCTTCTGAGAGGAACTGCGTTCCAGCTCAGGATTATATTCATTTTCCACTAATCAAGTCTGTTTGCCCATGCTGGTAACTGGTGAGTGATCCCACATTGCTACTTGAGCCTAGACACATTTTCATCCTGTTTTGTCTCTGGCCAGCTGAGGAAGGGAAGCAGGCAAGCAGCTGGGGAGGAGTTTAGCAGCCAGTCAAGGTACCAATCCACCAAAACTCTGTTCCAGGTAACTCAGGTATTTGATTTGTGACGGCACCATGCCCCCTAAATATAACAAAATCACCCTACATACATTCCTGGATGTTTTCTTTATTAAGGGAGACTGACAGAGGAGCCAGAATGTGTCAGGTAAACTAACGGGACCAGCTCTCGGAAATAAATTATTAAAAGATTTGTAATTTTATGGTCTTGTCCTCTGAGGAGGATAATTCTTCTGTTTCATAGAATAGTCAATCTGGTTGCTTTCCACAATAATTTATGTGTTAACATTTCAGAATGATGTAAGGAAAATGGGACTTAAGACCTAGTTTGCTTTTTCTGATAACCAACAATTTGTTTTAGCATTTAGGAAAGCTGCAACATACCATGAGGAGCCAAATACTTTTCAATCTGACAGCTACTTCCCAGTAATTTCTTTAGTTTGCTTTTAAAAGCTTCAGAAGTCACCTAACACTTCTTTCACTGAGCAGACTTGCTGTGACCTTAAAGACCTGAAGTATATTAAACTGTAAAAAGTTTCTGTTTACAAAGTAAATGCATTTTCACCTTCTCTAAGGGGACAGAAATCAGAATGTACAGTCCAATGGGAACCATGGAAAGCTTGCACAAAGTGTAATGAAACAAGGTGGAGATGAAGAAGGAACCGTTAATTTGTACTTTTAAGGCTTTCTGTATGCAGAAGGTAACAAGAATAATTGGCATGGAAAGCCCAAAAGATTGCTTCAAATTTATTTTGAAGGTTTATGTACCTAAGGCAAAAATGTAAGAGACACCTTCATTAAACTCGTAAGCTACCAAGTCCAACTCTCCTTTCAAATATCATCCAAGAAATCTTGCCCTGGGGACACAAGGACAAAAAAAGCTTTAAAAATGTCTTTTATCTAAACGTTGTAATGCCAGCCTTGTCATCAAATTTCATTCAAATAATTATGGAGCCCATGAGCTGAGAATTGCTGTTTATGGAATACATTTAGAGTAGCATAACAAAGTGTTTGTGTTTCCCACTCCCAGTATGACCAGCACTACCATATGCCTGGTCCTCCCTCAAAAGTTAAATGAGACACTCAGGTTATTCCAAACGACATCTCATGAGCCCTGTCCTGTCTTCAGTTCCCAAAGAGCAAGGCAAGGAAGTCAGCAAGGAGGAAGACAAGAAGGGCATGCAAATATTGTCCTGGGGATCTGACGAGCTGCAAAACTCAGGTCCTGGCTAAGATGAAGATGTCCTGCCAAAAGACCAGTGAAATCACTGGGCATCATAAGGAGCTGAAGTATTTCTGTCTTAGAGAAATGGGGGTTTGGAGCTTGGGGGACAGTGCTTGGTTTGGGCTGTTGCCTTCTTTGTGAGCTCTCTTCATTCTGCTGCTCTAGCCTTTCTTCTCATCTCTGGAACTTGTGTAGCCTATTTCACAGTGCTGCTACTGGTGGAAAAAGGGAAAAATCTGGAAGGGAAATAGTTCAATTTGCCTCTGCTGGGATTTTTATTATTTTCACAAGATAGTAGTCTAGTGATAGACTGTAAAATACTGCTGAGTAAAAATTTTCTAATTGTTAATTAGCTAGCACTAGGACAACTGGCATCTATTATCCAAATGATTTTATTTTTTTATATTATTTTAAGAAAAAGCCAAATGAAAATTCATAGTATTTCACATATTTGCAATACTTACATTAGTATAGAGTCATTTTCATCTTCAAGTTGAACCTAATTTAAATATAAAATGGCCATTTTGACATTTAGAAAACAATACAAAAAATTAATCTGAAAAGCCAGAAGCCTGGGCTTAGAACAGAACACTGATTTTCTTCAATTCACAGCTAAGACCTCCAATTGCTTTATGATGGTGAAATTGTCATGAACAATATTTGCGTTGTTTTATTCTACAATATTTCAGCCTGAAATAACTTCAGTTTTTTATTAACTGCAAGACTGAGTCCTATTCATCAGTTAGGCAGGTGTATTGCCTGATAATGCAATAAGCTTTCCTGGATGTATGAGTTGTTTTATTTCTTTTAGACCAGCAATCAGCCATTTCTTTTATACCAAGAGCGTAATAAAAACAAAAGGCTTATTTCTTTCTTACTGGTAGCAGAGTTATAAATTATCATCCATCAACAATAACTGTTGCCATTTAATAAAAAAATAAACCTTTCCTAAATCTCTCATGGAACATAATAGATAAGAATAAACAATGATATTAAAGTCGGTGCCAAAATGAAGGATTGCTGCAAGTGAGGATGTGCAGTGAAGTTACTTATGTAGATAACACAGTCTGGCAACCAAAAAGAACTAATTTAGTTGCAATAAAACAGATAATCCAAACTTTTCTGAAATATAAATAGTCATAAATAGTAATAATCCTAACTTGTTCTCCAAGTATTTCAAAGACAAAAATTTTGTCAGAAACACAAACTAAATTAAAAGCAACAACAAAAACAACCAAGGCAGAATGTTCTAAATATTTCACCTCCAGAGTACTTATAAGCTGTTCACCTGTGGATCTCCAAAGAAAATTCCTCTCTCATTCCTGTCCTACTCAGCTCAGCCTATCAGTCCAGAGTCCTTTTTTTTTTTTTTCCTTTCTAGATTTTCTAGAGCTAAATGTCAGCTTTAAACAAGCAGCTTGGAGATTGCTACTTCAGAAAGTCAGCAGACCTTGCAGGTGCAGTCAGATATGCACCATATTTTTTAAATCGTGTTCCAGATGAAAAGTTATTGTCTTTGGTAGCTGAAACAAATCAACAAGTTTGAAAAGCCAGGTTTTCAAACACATTGGGCAAGCTCCATTGGATGTGAACTTCTCTGCAAGACAGTTTGTATTTAGATGGAGTGACCACATGTTTAATCCAGAAAACCTGCACACAGTCTGTAGGAATAGCCTGGACAAAAAAAATGAAATGTGTTAACCAGAATCACTGTTTCTGCTCTAGCTCCAGTCGGGTTACCCCTTTCAGTGCTCTACCCTGGCATGAAACACCCCTCAGCTTCTCTCAGCCAGAGGGCTTTTGTGCATTATTTAACCACATTCAAACTAACATATTCAAAGTGACAGTCACCGTATTTTTTTTGCCATATTTGTTTGCAATGTATGGTGAGTCTATAAATACCTCCCATTCTCTCATCACTCTTATTCTCTGTTCACAAGACACAGTGCACAGTGTGTTCATCTGTGGAGAACACTTCTTACACCTCAGCTGCAAAGCCCTTTCCCAGGTGGTCACCCTGTGCATCGCACTCAGAGCCTGCAGCAGGACAGTGATCAGCAGCTCAATAAACCAACAATATCAGTGTATGAGCCAGAGACCACATTCCCAGGAAAACTGCTCTGTGGATAGACCTATTTTCTTCCCACCTGTTATCCTGAGAAGGCAATCATTCATCCTTTGCCTTTCAGTTGGGTAAAAATACTCTTTTCCTTCTGCACAATGGCCAGCTGGTGCCTGGATCATCACTTCTGTGCTTCAGGAGAGGGGAAGACACTTTCCAGCTGAAGAATGGTAGAAAGGGAAGCACAACTCCATGGGAAGCTCCCTCACCTTGGGTTTGTAATGGAATGGGGGAAGCAGAGTGCAGGATGACACAATGCTGAGGAGCACTCACCAGATGAATGCTGCCTGCCTCAGAAACCTCATCCAGGTGTGCAGCTGCAAGTTGAGGTTAGAACGACAGAACCTACAGCTTCCTATAAATCCTGGAATTCAGTACTGGCTTCTTTAAATATAAGTATGTTATCTACAAGAAAGATATATTATGACCTAGCAATAAAATTCATAGGGTTGTCTTTTTTCTTTTTTTTTTACTTTTTTTGCTTAAGGTTTGAAAATGGAAAATATATTTCCATTATCTCTTTTCTTGATATATAACCTCTATAAATCACTGGCATTCCATTAGTCTACACTGGGAAACCAATTTATATGAGCAAATAATGATGAGATTTCCTTACTTTTTATTTCCACACACACGTGACCAACTGGAGGCTAAGAAATATGCAGATGAGGGACTCCACAGAGTAGAGGATAAAGGCACATGGGCCAGAGGGTGTGTCAGAGAGGATACACAGGACTTTCAACAGCAGATTAGTGTGTTCACAGACAGTGGATTAATATCCACTCTTTTCCAGTCACCAACCAGAATGGAGCATTAGAACAAGCCATCTGTGAAAAAAGGTTGCATGACAAAATTTTAATAGAAGAGAGAAATCTTTCTTTCCTATCCCTAGTTGCTTGATATGGATTAGTGTTAAATTTTGGGAAGTCACATCTCGTTTCACTGCCAAAAGTTCCCTTATACTGGCAAAAGTTCTCTTACTAACAGTAGTCTCTTCTGGTCCATTCTGTAATATTTTTTTCTCTCATTCTTCCCCTCTTTCACATTCTCCTTCCCTACTCCCAGTCTCTGGCAGCCCAAGGAAGCATCAGCTCTCACTTTGGTCCTCAAGATTCATCCTAAAAGGGAAATTATGCTGAAGGCTCATTCCTGTGAATTCATCAGAGCCTGAGGAAAGCCCAGGGTCCCATATGAGCACCTCCAAATTCTTTGTCATGGACGGCCAAAGAAAAATTTTTAGGGAAAAGATAACCTTACTGCCAACCAATTTTAAGGACCAAGTACATCATTTGGCCTCTACAAATGGGTCCAAATTTCTTTCCTAAGGGGCTTAACAAAAAATAATGTAATGTACAAAGGCATCATCTGCTATTAAGAGTAGGGGAAATTGATTGCAAACATTTGTAGAACAATGAATTCAGCAAGACACCCAGGATAACATTATAGGCTTTAACAATTGGGCATAAGAAGTCCTCTTTCATGAACTCATTCATTGCAGAACCTAAGAAAATCATGACTTTCTTACTGGAGACAGAGAAGGGAGAGAAATTGTTAAATAGTCTCTGAAAATTATGCTATATGCTTCAAAGATTAACAACATAAAACTTCTTTCATATTAACTGCAGCAATTCCTCTGTTTTAATAGCTTAACAAATATACTTAGGATTTTTGCAATAAAGAGAAAGTGATAAGGCAATTATTTACTACCCACAAAAAGCTTTGAAACTATTTATTCAATATACCATCTAAATTACATATTAGGTTAACAGGTTGTAAATGATAATCTAGCACAAACCTCAGATGATGGCGTTTGCTTCCCAGAGTGATAACATTATTCCCAGCTAGAAGGAAATAAAAATACCAATTATTTTTTTTTGTTGTGACTGTGAAAACTTTTCAGTTACAATTCACATGCAGTTCAATATTTTATGCACAAGTGAAGGAAGCAAGTAACATTTAAATGACAGAGTTATCAGTCTTTTTTTTATATTGCAGCTGTTTGGAAAGCCACAGGGCAAAGGCATTTATATATGAGATGAGCTCAGTCTGTAGAACAAATTAATGCTGGATTGTGAATTAAATGCCATGTCTTCGGACAGCTAATTAGCTTTTGTGCTGCTCAATTAAGCTTTGAAAGGACATGTTGTGTTTCTTGATGGAAGAGCAAACATTTCCAGACTATTTCACATTCTCAGTGCTTTCTGTTTCTTTGACTGAGAAGTCCAAGAAGAAAAAGAAAAATCCAGCAGCCTTACCAAATGGTATCAAAGTCTAAACTACAAAGTATGCAACAAAGTTATTTTCAATAGTCCCAAAAATCTTTGATTTTATGTCAAACGGCTTAAAAATATAAGCTAGTTTGGGATAGGAAGGAACTATAAATCCATGTCTTCAATGCTTCTTACACTAGAAAAGTAGCAGGAGCTCTCCAAGGAGAGGATAGAAACCCTGTATAACAACTCCAATGGTTTGTTAATATTGTATCTTTATTCAGTTAATCTGAAATTTTCCACCTTTTTTTCTCCCTGGCTAACATGCTAAGCACAAGCATTGAGCAAGAAACACTCAAGCTTCTTTGGATTCCTCAGTCAAAAATATGAAAAAGACATTAAAGTTTCAAGTCCGGATTCACTAAGAATTATGTTTCTCTTGTTGTTCTCCAAATCCTTTGAGACTTAAGCAGTAAGGGGAAAACCTTCCAAGATCAGGTTTCTCACAAGAACTTCAGTACTTCCATCTTTTCTTTTTTCTGCTGGTAGTAACTAGACAGCTGACTTCTACCTTCTCTTTTTTTGCTCGCCAGCCTTAGAGTAGGAAAGCCTAGTTAAATTGCTGTGAAGAGGGGGCAAAACTACATGAGAATCCCAGAAAGGAGTAATGGTTTTCAAATCTAAGCCTATGGTGGTTCAGGCTGCACTGAGCTCTAGCAGTGGGATCTCTCTTGTAGTGGGAGTGATCAAATTTTCTTTCCTAGTTAAATTTTCATCGCTCTGCACATAAATCTACTGTTGAGCTGCAAATGGCACATGCAGAGTATTTATTCAATCTCAGTCAATAACCAAAAGGAGAAACCAGTGATCAAATGTTGCCTTTGGCATTGTGAACTTCAGTTCTGGAGTATTTTCTTCAGCCTGAATATCAAAGACAAGAGCATTCAAGAAGCATTTTGGATTGTGAAATAAACAGACATCAGAGATTTCTGTCATAGCTCACTGATCATCATACTAACAAAGAGGGTACAAAATCTGAGAAAATTCTGTCATAGCTCACTGATAGTCATACTAACAAAGAGGGTACAAAATCTGAGAAAATTCTGAAACTATGATACTTCATATTCAGTCACCAGTGTTATTTACTGTACCTTTCCAAGCAAATTCTGACTTTCAGAAATTGCACCTCAGAGGCAGATGTTGAAATCCATCCCAAGGAAGGACAGTCATCTACTATCCTTCAGGAGTGAGTGTACACTGTGCATGACTACATACATTTGTATGTATATATACGTGCATATGTATTATATATAGTGTTAGAGTGGGCCCATACAAACCTGCATGATATCCTGGCACCTCAGAGAGGTTCCCTTGTCAGAAACAGATAGAATAGCTAAGCACCAAGACTATTTCTCAGTAGCTATACTTTTAAATATTTTTACTTCCAAAGCCCCAATTAATTGTTGTGCACCTACAATGGTATACAAGTATATAAATACATGTATTCTAGACATAAAAATATGGCATGTATGCTCATCTGTAAGACCATTGCAGAGAACCCGTTTTAAATATGTGCATGTGTTCTTCAGAGAAAACACCCAATGTTCCTGCTCTTGCAACTCCTGTTTGGGAAGGAAAGAAAAATTCCTCAGGGTTAAGTGGGACAGTCTTTGAAATTAGAAGTCAGATCCACAGGTAGCAATACCGAGAAGGCAGTACTTTTTTATGAGCTGAAATGAAAACTCAACCAGAAGCCACCAGGAAACATTAACACTACTTTAATAATCACTTTCAAAGTGATGTTTGGAATTTGTTTTATGGCTGTTCAATCTGTTACAGCTATTCCAGTACAGACAACTGATGGTTAAAATGTTCAAAGCATACAAGTGGTCTTGAAAATCTTAACAGTTATCTCTACTAAGAAAATATTTTCAAACCTTTGGTTGCTCTCATGTTGTTTTTTTTTTTTTTTCTTTTTTAAAGGCAGAGTTAGTTTTATTTCTGCCTGGTTGCTCCCCCAACATACATACTACCACATTTAGTTAAGCAGGCTCTGAAAACTTTGAACATGCTTCAGATATGCCAGGCATCATAAGCCTTTATACAACACAGAAGTGCTTCCTATGGAAAGCTGTCAGAGTTGAGAAGCAGCATTTGTCTGAGCTGTATTTAGCATTCTCAGAGTGAATCTGATGCTCTGTCAAGAGTGAAGAATTAGCGAGAGCCCACCATGAAAGGGAGTTTGCTTTGTTCTGAGTCCAAGAAAACATTCAGCATCACTACTTCCTAGATTGTATATGAATCCTGCTCCACTTTGTTTTTCAAAACCCTTAATATTATGGGTTTAAAGCAGGAATAGTTCAAAACTCACTGGAATAGATCTGCTGACTAAATTAATTAGTAAATACTATGCTATATTAACCCTGCAAATTCTGTGGTGCCAGTTCCCAAACTCACCCTGCAAAGCCAGCGCAGAGGGGAACAGTAGCTCCTTGAGGCACTGGTTTCTAAGACTTTGCATAAACCAAGGTCATATGAAGGAAAACAACATGCCCAGAAAGGAAAAGCAGGTGGAAGAATTAAACAGAAAACTCGAAATAACTCAATCCAAACAATGTGTTTTGGAAGAAACAGGAAACAAAATTTTTATGTAACAGGGGAAACAATAGTGGGTGAAATTCTTCTTTCAGAAGTGTTTATTAGCCTCCAAACACGTGGCCCATGTGTCACAACCTGGCTGAGGGGCGCCTTGGGGGCAGCAGACCCTTCCCTGAGCCCTGGAGGCTGCAGCAGGGCCTAGAGTCTGGACCAGCCAGGGCTGATGGACAAAACTGCTGCTTTCCTTCACTGCCTCCCCTCTGCTCCTTCCCAGCAAAGCCCCCTTCGAGCTTGGAAACCTTCCCCTGTGGGAAACACAGGGCTCGGGATAAGTTGTGGCAGACATTTCCACCTTAGCAGCCTGTGAACAAAGATTAATGCCAGCAGAAGCCCAGATAAAAGCTTGACTGTGTCGAATGCCAGAAATGTTCCTTATTTCCCCTTTCATTATGAAAAATTATTTTATCTTGACTTTTCAGAAATACAACATGATGGCTCTTTCAATTAACTTAGTGTTCTGTTTTCCATTAGTACAGTACAGAATAACTGTAACCCATTGTAACGTCTCAGGGCTTTTTTCAAAGTTGCTGATTTACAGCAGAAAAGGAGTTTTATGTTTCTTGCCAGTTATAAAATTGCTAAGGTAAAGCCAGGAAGCAGACATGTTAGCATTCATTTCATCTCCAGCTCCTTCTATTCCCCCAAGACGGCTGCAGCAGGCAGTTCAACATAAAAGAAAGTTATTAAAAATTCCACACCCTTGAAGCAATCTTCATAAAACTGATAAAAAATTCAATTTTCAAATTGCTTAATACAGCCTTCTCTTGACTAACACAGTTATCCTAACTTAAGGACCTTTTAAACTAATGACCTGGAAGGAATAGAGAATATTTCATTTGAATCTGTGCAAAATTTGAAGAAATGCTAGGTACTCTGATTTTTGCATCTCTTAGTACCATTAGTAGTCCCTGAGCATCCTTCTCTGCCATGGAAACTTACAGAGAAGAACAGGGTGATTCATAATGCAACACAAGTGATTAAGTACATTTGAATTCAGAAATATTAATAAGTTACTGGTCATCTACTTAAAACAAAGTCATGAATACATAATGCCTTACAAGTCCCATTCTAGTATTACAGTAGGTGAAATAATGAAAGTTTACTTAACTAAACCACTTAGGACCAGAACATATAATAAATTAATTTTGGACTTTGTTTTTGAATTGGAGTTATGATAGTTTATATCTCATAGCTCTTTTTCAAACACAACACTGGAATAAAAAATTTAAAAAACAACTTTAGTGGCATGAATCTACATTATAAACCAGATTTCCAAATTTGTCCAGCTTAGTGATATCAGTTACACCACTAAGAAGATTTCTTAAAAGTTTCTTAAAAGCTTCTCTATATAAGACAATACACATAAATCAGTCTGCAGTAAGCCTAAGAATCAAACAGAAGCTAAACATTTGTCTTTGTCAGCCCCTTTAGAGGAAGTGGCCCAGATTTCTGAGAAGCTTTGTGCATAGCAGCCGCACAGAGGTCTAGAGAGATCTGTCCTGTGAAGTCCCAGGTGATGGCACAGACCTGAGTGGCACCTGCAGCCCCCTGTTCCCACTCCTGGCTAATTCCTGGCACAGCCCCGCAGCAAACAGGAGTTCAAGCCCAGAGCTAAACCAGCACCTTGATCAGCTGCTGCCATATTCCTGCAGTCTTCAGTGGCCCACAGAGTCAATAAAATAATTCCCTCAAGCAAGACTTTCCTGCAGCAGAGAGACACATGCTCTGGAGATTGTACTTGGACAAGCGTAAGAGACAATTCATGTTCCTGACCTGCAGTTTAACAGAATGGTTTCACATCCCCTAGTTTTCCCAATATTCAGATTCTGCTGTAGCACCTGCTGACAGAGTTAAAACACCTGCACCCTGACAGGGGGATGGCCTGTTTTGTGAGGAAGCAGAAGTTTAAAACAAACATGAGAAAAGGTAATATTTTGCAGCAGAATGCTCCCACAGTCCCCATCAAAGCCTCTGCACCTCTCACAGGGACAAACCCTTCTTCTACACACCATGACTATTCCTTTTGAACTTCTGCTGGGGTTTTTTGATTTGAGAACAAGCTTGTGTATTGATTAGCAAGAGAAAGGGGAAAAAATCTGCCTTTGAAACTGTTCTTTTGAAGATATTTTCTTCCAACCTCATGTAAATATCCAATGAATTTGGAAAGTATTTGCAATGGCATTCAGGTAGCAGGATACAATCTTAACATCTATGGAAGTTTCTGATCTGATTATACTGAGTGTTGTAGAGATTTAGATGAGTGGGTATCCACTTGGATGAGGGAGTACCCACTTGGACTCACATGTTATCTCCAAGAGCTACTTTTTAAGCCAATTTTCTGATCAAAATTAATTTGTATTTAAGCAACTGCAGAAATTAGTTTCTTTCAAGTACTCACTTTTATAAATTGCAGATGCAGCTTCATTATCTGATGAAGTATAGTGCATGTTGTCAAATTCAGGAAGTGGCACGCTCACACAGTAACTGAGCATATATTTGTGTATAGCATTCATGACGTTTTAAATTTTAATGTGTACCATAGGGACATAAGCCAATATCTGGAGAACTTGAGAGATTTCTGAAGATGGATGCTTTGATTAGTTGGGCTTAAGAGCACTGTATGTTACAACCAAGCCTCTGTCACACCTGGGAGAAAAGATCAAGCAGCTCACATAGACGCAATAACACCACTTCAGAGCATGATCTAAACAGAGAAAAACAAATGAGAGGAAAAAGCCTTAACCCCACTTGACAGAGAACTTAATCTCTGAGCAAGGTGCAGAAGGGAAATCTCCCCAGAGAAGGAACTGAGCCGGTTTCTTCTCAAGCCCCATCCAAGGCTCAGTAGTAAAACTGTCCTGGCTCAAAGTGCCCCTTGGTGTTATAGAGATGTCCCTTTCGAGAAGTGCTTACTGTTGACCTCTGCCTGCTGCCTGTAAAGCCAATGGCAGAGCTCCTACCGATGGCAATGTGAGCACAGGCAACTGAGGGGAGGAGGCTTTTAAGACCTTCCCCATAATATGCAGGCTGAGAAAGCAATTTTACTTGCACTGTTGGTTTGAACAAAGCATTATCATGCTTTGAGCACACCTATTTTCTAGTGAGCTACAGTGGTTGTTAGAGCATAAGCACAATCTGCCATCACATAATAAAGTCAACACATTACAGTTTAATTGGATGGAGTCATTTACACAGTAGTAACAAGGACTGAGACACAAAACACAACTCCTCATTTTCTTAAATCTGTAACCAGCTGCTCTCACTGCAGGAATAAAGGGTATACGCCTCACTCACCTTATTTGCCTCTGTGTTTTGCCAGGTAATTTAAGAAATGTTTACAAAAAACCCAGTGTTTTCAGAGATTGAGTCATTCAGCAATGCAGCTGCTTGCAGGGGAGTCAATCTGCACAGGAGTGCAGGAGGAACTCCAACAATTTTTTCAAAGCTGCAAAATCCCTGAATACAGAAACTAACAACCCGAAAGGTAAAAGAACTCCTTTTCCAAAAGAAATGCCCTAGTGATGCAAAATACAGCTTAATTCAGTGCACTGACAGAGACAAGGATTCCACAGTGATGTTTTGAGAGATTTTATTGTAGATAGAGAAAAGTAAGTGTATAGGAGATTAATTATTTGCTGCAAGCTTTTTGCCAAATTAAATCTCAGTATTTATTTTAATGTATTTTCTGGTTGCGTTTCATTCTAAATGGAACTTTACAACCTTTTAACCACATCTTCCTAACTACCCCTTGTTGGCTTTATTAGCATTAATCAGATGAAACATTTGACTGGATAAATGCTCTAATGTTTTATCTTCAGTTGCAAACATGCAATGGTGGTGCCACTTCGCCAGAATCAAACATACAACTTCCAAACCTGGAACTGCTGTCCAATACCATCTTGCCAATAAACTATGGATGATTTTAGTAGATAAATTCTAAATTTATGCAACCATTGACAAACTTGATTCATTACCAAATGTAATAAGTATCTCCATAAATTCTTTGGTATAATTCATCTGAATCTTGTCATGTTTCGTTCTCTACCAGTGTTTGTGGAAAGGCTTGTTTTCCAGAAAAGCAAATGCTGCTCCACAGTGCAATACAAAACAGAGTTCAACATGAGAATATCTACATCCAGAGACTCCATTAGAAGAATAGAAATTCAGCATAAACTGCTTCTTGTAAAAAGTTGCCATCATTTAAAGTTTCATCTTCACCCATAATTTTATATCTTTGCTCCCGTTTCTCTTCAAGATGTATTTTGCACACTATTCTATTGTATTATGTGTCCCTGAGTGATCTGTTCAGTCAATTTTTGGATTACCAATTCGTTGTATAGACTGAGTTAATAAAAGCTTTTAGTCTGTTTGCTGCTATCTACTTCAAAACAAATACATTTAAAAGCTCTTTATTTTTGGAGTAAATAGTTATAAGCAATTCTCAAGGTATTTTTATTGATATGATTTATTTCCATAAACAGATTTACACAATATTCTTCTATCTTCACTAAAGCAAGTGCTTCTAAATACATATTACTGTGTAACAGAATGAAAACCCTACAAAGAGACAGCTCATATTGCATTCTTTGGATACATGGCACAGGATTGTCCCTGCAAAAATCATCCTTTAAAAGCACTGTCAGGACTCACGAAGCAAAGGTGCTCCTCACCATCCTCACTGGAGGGAAAAAATGGCACTGAGACCCTGCGTGAAGTTGCTGTACACACATGACATCAGTATATTATAAATGGCTGAGACCCATGATATTGGGAATGCAAGCAAGGGGAACTTAAAGTCTAATTTTAAAACCAAGGACAGCTTTCTAACAAGTCTAGCACTGACACCTCCAACAGCAAATTAGGACCCTTAATATTTTTTTCCTACTTTGACATGTTACACAAGAACTGAAATATGCTTAGTATATCACGAAACATGTGTTTGTTTCTCCACTTGTAGTCCATGGAAATTAATGAAATAATGCCTTTGCAGGGACAACAAATTCTGCAGTCTGATTTCAAGCTAAAATGTCTCCAACTAACTTGAAATATAGAAGAAAAATTAGAATGACCAAGTCATACATTGTTCATCGTCTTAATTTAAATCCACATACAGAAACTAATCTCTAGTTCAAAGAAAGAGCCTGAGATATTATGAAATGCTCTTCCCTCTAAACTGCTGAAGAAAATCCGCCAGCATCAAGAATTAGCAATTAACAACAAACTCCTTTAATTTTCCCAGAGATAGTTGCAAAGCAGTATTGCGTTCCAAACTAACAAAAATGATGCAGATATCTTTGATATCAATTACTACCTTTGCAACTTTACACCTGAGAAGATTGCTTGTCATTGTGGAAAAAGCTCATGCAATATTAGAGAGCCAATTAAGACCCCAACAATGTCAGTGTAGACACTCCAATCTCTCCTCCTGTGGTCTGCAGTGACTTTCCAGATTTTCGTCATTCACCTTCCATGCCTAAAGTCCTATGGGAGGTATCCAGACCGAGCACTGCAGTAGCTTTTACTGTGTTACAAAGAGCTTCTGTAAAACCTGCCCTGGTCTGGGACAAAGTTTCACATGCTTGAGTGAAGGTACAGCAAGAAATGGGGAAATATATGCCTCCAATTTCTCACTCTGAGTAAGCTTCTCCATGAACAGGACCAGAACCAAAGAACAGAAAAATTTGCCAAAAATGTTCCTTTTAGAAGAAAGTCTGTGTCCCAAACATCTGAGTAAGCCCTAGGTCCAAACTGTGTCTTTAAATAAACCCAGGAGTAATGAAGTAGATGATAGATTGACCTTATGTACAAAATATGTTGTCTAAATGTATAACCCTGTGCAATCTGACAAAAACTTGGTTCTTTAACATTAACTTTGTGATTTACCAGGGAGAAATCTTTCCTGGAAGGAACAATTTAGTACCATTTTTGCACTTCATTTTGCCATTTAAATTCCTGTATGATTGTTGACAGAGCTTTCATGGGCACTTACCTGCAATAACTTCACTTATTTTAGGAGGCAGGTCAAGAGAAAAGATAGGATTTTACAGCTCTGCTGTTGGGAGAGTGGGGGCAACGAAGTAGGGACACCAAAACTTGCTCTCTACCCAACCCCATTGCCATCTACATGGGTCATGCAGGAAACTTGTCCACCCCACAGTGGTTTCCTGCTTGTAGCACATATTGTGAGAGGAGAAGTAGCCCAGGCCACCTTGTCAATCCAGTGTTAACTGCGCCTTGTACCCACCAGGAGGCTTGGGGTGTCCAGCAGCCACCAGGGGCTGAACAGGCACAGCTATGCAGTCTTCTGCAGGCTGAAAATGTGCAAAGAAAATGCCAAATTTTCTTTATTCCAGAACTTAATGAAAATATTTCGGATGTTCAAGCATTCCCTGAGTCAGAGACCAGAAAATATTGCTCGTCCAGAGCCTCCTCTGCCACTCAGGCAGTGTGGTTCTTATTCCCTTGCTGCTGTCCCGTGCTGACATTGCTGTGATAACACCAGTCTTTGCAAACTAAATACTCCTGCACATCTCTCTCATTATAGCTCTAAATGAAAGCACCAAAGTAAATATGAGTCAAGACTAGGCTGAGTATATCCAGTTTTAATTAAGAATATTGTAAAAGTTGTAGTGAGGTCCCGTGCTTTCCTTACCCTTGCTTATGCAATTAACAACTTTTCCATGGCACAGAGAGGCTGCTAGATGACCTTATCCTGGTAATAAGGGAAAATTAGACCCTGCCCATTTCTAAGGGCCAAATTAAAAACATGTCTCCTGCGCTTCTGATATGCTCTCTGTTGCTGCTGAAAGATCAAGCAGCTGCCACAGCCAAGACAACCTTCTCCCAGCTGAGGTCACCGGAATGCCTGGCACCTCTTCTAACAAAGGAAGACCAAGTAAAATAAACACATGGGACTTCAGCATCTTAAAGCCCATCTATATGAAATCCGTTAGGGCTGACCTTGGAGAACTTGGTAGCTCACATGATAAGCAGTATAAGCCTGCTTCCTGTAGGTTCCCAAATAACTCAAGATGTTGGTTATATCAAAGCCCTAGCTTACCCTTGCATCTCTCTGTTTCCAGCAGCACAACTGCTGGGGCTGCAGTCAAGCTCATGAACTGAGCATTATCAGTATGAAAAAAGCCAAACATTCTCCTTTAGAGTCCTTGACATTTGAAATTTATATTTACTCAGTCCTTTATGAACCAGAGACCAATAAACCTTCAGGGCATCCTTACCAAGCTTAGCTTTATATTGCTTCCTTAAAACAGACTAGGATGGTGGGAAACTGGACTGCAATTTTGGGAACTATTTTGATGCATATGTTTTTAAAGAGTTATTTGATTTAGGATCGGATTGAAAAAGAATTAATAAATGTCTGGTCTTTATTGGATTTCAGAGATTTTTCCAAGACATGCATGGTGTTGGATCTTCTAAAAAATAATCCGAATAAATGTATAAAATATTGATCTTGTCCAACCAGGCCAAAATAAAGCAGATGTTAAAGTTCCCTGCTCTCAGTGCACATCAAAATAAGTAAAAACCAAAACAAAACACTACAATTAATTGTATAGGTTTGTGTCTTTTATACCAATATGCTTTAGGTCCTGAAGTCCTGCAAACCTTTTCCCCAGCTCTGCTGCAGAGGGGCATACCTTATTTATGCACTGTGCATACTTAGGAAAGGCAAGCTCTTTGCCACACTCAGGTAGTCCCTGAATAACACATAGAAGTGCTGGGTTGCGCAGAGCAGCCCTAACACAAGCTCTGCAGAGGCTCTTCACCAGCCAGTCTTACAGACACTAACCCAGGGATGTGCCAGGAATGCAGCTGCTGGAAAGGCCACGTTGGGAGCAAGCAGCTTCACAAGCTCTGCTCTCAGCGGGCAGGGTGGCCCAAGACACACAGCTCTGCCACAGTGAATAATCAGTGTGGCTGAACTGTCAAAGACATTTTAATCCTTCTCCCTGGACTGTATTTTCTGTACTTTGCCTCCTGTGCTCTACAGAATCCTACCCACGGTTTGCTAAATACCTGGAAGTAAAGCAGGATAAGAAGCATTGCAGAATGTGGAGCATTATAGCTCACGTGTCTCAGACAGAAGAGATATGATCCCTTTTAGTGACCTGGTGTAGCCGAGGCTGTCATGAAAACTGGTTACCTTCACTCATCCTCACCAGCAAAGTGCTGCTCATGCTAACACTGCACAAGGACCTTTCTAGCATGGCGGACCCCGGGTCTGGGTCCCTTGGGCTGGGTGCTCTCCAAATAGAGAGCCGTGTTTACAAGAACATGAGTCAGTGTGGACTAAAGCCTTTTTTGGAAGGACAGGAAGGGGCTGGGGAAAAGCCCCTTTCTTTCACACTCAAGCAGCTTCAGACACAGGGACCATCTCATACCTGCCTGAGCTGGTGTCACCCAAGGGAAGGGATCTCCACAGCTCTGGCATTTGGCAGGTAGCAAGGGCAGTCTTGAAACAAGACCTGGCACATCTGGAAACAGGGACAGGATTAAGGTGGATCCACCCTATGCATGACTGGTTGTGTAACCCAAGTGCTTCCTCACTGCTTAGGTAACAAAGGAAGGGTTCAGCACTGTGATATCTTTTCCTGACTCACACTACAGTTCACATGGACTGCACTGAAAAAAGATTTTCAATGAGATAGTGAAAGGCTTATCTCTATCAGGCTGGCCAACTACTAGTGTACACGTTTTAGATTCTCAGGATATATACTTTTTGTGATCCTGTTTGTAAGTATGTTACTACATATTTTTATTACAGTAGTTTTATTTGTTGTGTCTCTCAATTAGGACTGTCAAGAATTTTTTTAGTTCACTCCTTTTAAACACTTGGTTTTGTGAGATACTTTTGCCCTCTGGTTATTGCTGGAAGACAAAGGGTTACCAACTACTATGTAATTTTATGTAAAATTAAATGCAATATAAGTTTGAAAAAATAGAACGACCAGTTATGCAGCCATAGCTTGTTTCTCGTTACCCTGCAGCAATTTCACTTAAAACTTCTGCCATCAAGTTGTCTATTACTTGTTTTTAAAAAATAAAATACTAACTGTCTTTCCAGAGAGGTGATTGGAAGAATATATTAAAAATGCAACTTGTAGTGCCTTCAGGATACACTGTTTCTCAAAAGGTCTTTGCTCAGTTAATCAGACATAAAGAGCTTGGCAGTGTCACAATCTGTATGTTGGTGTCAAGGACATCACCCAGGTGTCACTCCTGTAATCAACTCAATTTGCTAAGCTCCCAAGTTCCTCACCACAGCCTTTCGACAGAAATAAAGTCCACTTGTTAATCATGAGGATAATGGATTTTGCAGTAATTGACAGTGACAGAAGTGAAAATAAGTTGCCTTGGGTAAACAATGAACTAGCAAAAGCCTCAGCAGCAGCCAGCTATAATCTGCATTTCTGAACAACAAAAGCTGCACAAATAATGCCTAAAGTCAGTGAGAGATGTGTGTACTTCCCAGTATTTCCCAAGCCATATGCATCCTGTGCCACATGCAATGTATAGCAGGAGGAATTCTGTCCTACAAGTTAAGACCAGGTAAGATCAGGTCGGGACAGGATGAAAAGCAAGTTGTCCAGAACCCCACTGCCAAAGTACCCTCTCCTCAAATATCTATATCTGGAATATTAAGCTACTCAATGCATTACTCTTTCATCATAACTTAAAGTATTAAAACATCTATCTAAATGTAAAGGAGGAAAAGCCTTTTCTGTTCAAGTTGTGTTGCATAAAACTATAGTAATAATTTTGGTTAGTACTATTTAAATTGTAAATGCTGAGGAGTATGGAATAATTAGTGCAGGAACAAACAGTTCAGAAGTTTGAAGGCCAGGATTTACAAGCAAAACTTATCTTAAAAAAGGCTTAATAATCGTCATTTTTATTTGCACCCTGCTGTCACTCCAGTGGGTTCAATCCAACAACAGATGTCTGTTTTGATACCAATCCCTATTTTAGGATTATTTAAAAAATACCCTATTCATCATAACATTTCAGAAAAACATATCAATTTCAGAGATAGCAGCTCCCTGGTTATGGATCACAGAGTTAAAGGACTATTGGGAGAATAAGATGAGGAAAGGTACTTTGGAAAGATTGTACGTTCCGACTTAGCAATGAAATACAATAATCAAAAAGCAGGATGTGCTTGGTAACGAGTGTGGATATCCAGCCTTATAGTTGGCCTGGGAGCTGGGGAAAGTGCTTACTGTTTCCAGACATAACTTTTCCTTTGCCAACCTGCCACACGGCATCGTTGCATTGTGAAAATAAGACTGCATTTACACTGTAGCTATCAGAAGAGTTTGCTTGGTTTGGCTTCTCTAGTCACCCACAGGAGGCAAAGGATTTCACATTCATTTTGCAGAAGAGCAAATTGAGTAGTTACGAAATCAAGCAACCTGCTAAACTTCAGCAAATAAGTGAAATTTCAAGACCCCATAAGCCATATTAGAGCTCCTTAAGATACTGGAGGTTCTAATACTCACAGGAGAAAAGATTCTGGGCACTGCTCAATTTCACAGCACATGTCATACAGCTAGACATGACAAATCACTGGTTCTTTTGCTCTATCTGTGATGTATTTCTCAAAACATGTTCCAGGTACAAAGGAAAATTAACACATTGACAGACGTCATTAACACTGACACTGTGCTACCAGTCCATTACCTCTCATATTTCTGAACCTTCCACATTTAAGAGGTTTTCTGTTACAAATACAGGAAGTTTTATTAGAGCTCTAACCTTTCCTAGGTTTTTTTCTACATAACTTTTTACACCAGAAGCATCGTGGACAACATTTTGGCAGCTCTGACACACTGCAAAGCACTTGTGCTCACTTTACAACATTTGTCACACACCCTCCCTGATTCAATGTCTCACAAGCTGCTCTTATATATGTTATATGCACAATATGAATTCTGAGAACCCGTTGTCAAAACATTATAAAAATCCTTTAGAGCCAAGTTCTTTAAACATTTATGGCTAACTGCTATGTGAGTCAAGTGTGTTGTTTATATTACCAAATGTCATATCTAATTCCCTGTTATGAACCCTTGAAATAAAATTATGTGATAATTACACAATCTGTTTGAAACCTGACAAATATATTCCCAGTACAAATGATTTATGAAGATAATGCGTTGCTATAGCATAATGGTACTTCTTAATGGAAGCACTAAAGCTGTTTCCTATGCTCCGATAACCACAGTGATTTCTTACACAACTACTGATTAAGCAATAGATAATGCAGGCATTTTGGAAACTATATACACCACAGATTTATTTCAGGCTTCTCAAAAGTTATGCCCTGCCTACCTAAATGGCCTGTTAGCAAGGTATGAGCTTCAGCTGGGCTGTTTTACTCGCTCCTACCCAATTTAGTGCCACTGCACTAGATTTATGTTTAGAGCAATGCACAGTTTTGTCTCTTTTTATAAGAACTGCTGTTAATCAGAAAATTAATGACTTGGTTGTGTGAGACATTAGTAATGCCAACCCCCTCTCCTGGGAGCGACTTTGTGTTAGTGGGCAGTGAGCAGGAAGCTCCCACATGTGAGAAAGGCTCACTGCCTGCTGCTCCGAGAGCACCACCAGTGACAGCAACTGAGGCACTGCCAGTGAAGTGCAGCCCAGTGGCATCTCCTGTGTGTCCTCCCTTTGCTCCTCCACTCTGGGCTCCCCCTCCCACCAAGAGGGACAAGCGGTGCTCAGGAGGGAAAGTGATTCAATACACCACCAACTGCATATTCCATTATTTTCCTATCTCCTTTTCACACCAAATGGGAACTTCTCAACTGTTTCGCCATCATTATAATTAGTATGATGGCAGATGATCAAATTAATTGTTTCTTGGGTTCAAATCTAGTACTGGTAAGATGTTAACAATTTAAATGAGACCCTCAATTTTCTACACATTTCTGCAGAGGGTTTAGTAATTGCTTTAGCTTTGTTCATTCTGCCAATCCATGCTTCAGAACACTGATTTCATTAATGAGCAGCTAAACATGACTGCCCTGCTGATGATTTGATCCCATGCTACCTGCAAAATGTCTTTTGAAATGGCCTATGCACAGTAAAAGGGCACTGACAAATTTTAAGTGGCAGCACTTTGTTTTACTCCAAATTGCTACAAGTAGAAGAAAAATTGTACCTTACACAGCCATATCCAAAAGCATATCTAGAAATATTGGTGCAACTTGCAAAATCATATCTGGTGTGAAGATGAAAACTCTCACTATGAAAATTTTTCTGAGTTTTAATTATCATAAATGTATATTCTTCTAGAACATCAGTGCTAGAATTATAGTCTACTTAAGGAGGAGCTATAACCAATTTTTTTCTTGTCTTCACTTTAATTTTTCAGTAATGTTAGTTCTGTAAAGCATGAACGCTTAATATTTCAGAACCAATGCCAAGTGGACATGATAAAAGACTGAAAAAACATATTCTTTCTTCCTTAGTGTTATTCAGTATTTTTCTGTGCTGAGCTGAGAACTTCTGCCGTATTCATGCTTTCAGGTGGGCAGAGGAACGTCGGTTAGAGGAGCAGAATAGTGTTGCAGTCAAGTTTCTTGCTAATTTAGTGAAAATGTATGTTTATTCATGAAAACCTTCAGGATCTTTTGTTATGTGAGTTTATACATGCTCAGCACTTGTCAGATAAATTCTGCAGCTGGGACAGCAGGAGGGGAGCCAGGTACCCCACTGCACAATCAATTCACCGAAATTCTGAAGGTTTGTGTTTGAACTGGGATTTGCTTCAGCATCACTTCTGCTGCTGACTGAGGTTAGAACTCTTCATATAAAAGGTTGACCCTTTCAGTGCTCTGTTGCCTGTAAATGACCAAGAGGCCTGCTAACACTGCTAAAAATTGTTGTAAGAACATTTTTAGCATCAACGATATAGGATTTTTTCCTTAGACTTTGTTCAGATTCAACTATTTTAGTTGAAACATTCCTAAGCAAAACACGTCTAAGGACTAGAACCTAGACAAAGTTATAAACAACTGAAAGCACAGTCCTAAGGAAAAAAATCAAACATACAACCAGGCACTGTTACCTATACTGCCAAAGGAAGCATTAGCCCTAAGAGAAGCATCACCAAATTACTGTCATGAATAATTTTAAGGCAGTTATTTAAATTAGAAGTAGAGCAGGTGTTAGATACTAATCTGTTTTGCAAAGTAATTACATTAGTTCTATGCAATGTAATTGCAAATGAGTGTAACAGGCATTGAAGTAGGGGTGGGAGATAAGAGTAACAAGGGTAAAAGCCTGCAACTACACAGATGAACTCCATGCATTTATGGATGAAGTAGGAATGGGAACTTTCATTAGTCTGGGTGGGTAGGTAGCCGTAGCATGGCTGAGCAGAGTTACCAGATTGCTGCAGAAAAGATGATAGAGCCAACCACAGAGCATTTGACTGCTCTCCACAATGTTTAAAAGAGCAGCTTGAAAAATGCAAACAGATTTTGTCAGCAGCTCTGCAGTATTGTCACCAGGGAATAAAGCTCAGGGATATTTTGAGACATTCACAGATG
The DNA here is from genome assembly GCA_013397935.1 of Dasyornis broadbenti. Classification (NCBI taxonomy): domain Eukaryota; kingdom Metazoa; phylum Chordata; class Aves; order Passeriformes; family Dasyornithidae; genus Dasyornis; species Dasyornis broadbenti. Next base: position 74,926 of record VZRN01000521.1, on the reverse strand, counting down.
CAAGAAGGGAACTTCAAGGAGTTTGATTTGATTCAGCTGCTGCCTGCCTGTTTCCACTGCTTTTCATGAACAGACACGCTGGAGGTCTTCCCCTTCACTGCAGCTCGGCTTGTGGACAGCAAGCTGGGATGTGTCCCAAGAGAGGAGCTGGCTCACCAGGAGGCCACTCTGCAACCTGTGTGCAGGACAAGGCAGGTCCACCACTAATCCCGGGCAGGCTAGGAGAGCAGAGAGAGGAACCTACTGAGCAGGTTATAGGCAACATGTGAAAATGTGCAAGAATCTCCCTGGCAGAAAATGGCTGGTGAGAGGAAAGAGTCTGAGGGAGCCAAGACTAACTTCACAGGAATGTAAAAAATGCATTTTTGGTTGAGGAAACAGACTGAGGTGGCTTGAGACTGGGACAGGCCAGAGAGCAGAGAAGGAAGGCAAGGAGTTTTCCAAAAATCCCACCTACTGGGATAACATAGTATCTGGCCATCCTGTAGAAAGCAGGGTGAAGACTATTGAAGACCATTAAAATTTAGCAATATGGATTAAATTTACATGATCAAAGGCAAACAAACCTCCTGGAGAAGATTTCCCAGGTGCACCACACATAAGAAACCCAAGGGGAACATTGCCACCAGCAGAGGACCAGTGCCCAGAACCCCAGCCCTTCATGAAGTTCTCTGCACGTTTTGAGGTGCTTCTCCACAGCCAGGCACTTCTCCTGGCATTTTCTTCACAGACGTCTTCCAGGCACTTTCCACTCACAGAGTGCTTCAGCAACAGTCAAAGGTCCAGGGACCAAAACCAAGGTGCCAAGGGTTCCTTGGTGAACCCCGGTTCAGATCACAAACCAACCTTCATACTCTGAAATTCTGCATTCATCCAAGACAGTCCACAGTCCCAGGTCTGTTCTAGTTTCACATGGAATTACATGGTTTCTGTGAAGCTTGGTTTTCATATCTAACTAGAAAAAATGTTCTAAAGGTTGGAGTAGGAAGAGCACAGCCTCCTTACAAGGAAGAAGTTGGGGAGGATTTTCATGTAGACAATTGACATGACAAATATCTTAAAATCAGAACAAGGGAAAAGATTTTTCTCCACATTTTGTAGCTCCTGACCTCTATCAGTGTTCAAAAAGTAAAACATTTGACTTCTGAATGGTTTTTGGTTGCTTTTTTAATTCTCCAAGAATCTTGATGTGATGGTTAGATGAATTCCTGTCCATTAGAATTTGAAATTAATCTGTTTTGCAACCAGCGAGTGCCATTCTAGTATTTCACTGAGCCTTTCTGATAGATGGATGAATTTAAATAGAACAAAAATGTATCTGATAATGAAGTCATTATGCTTTTTCTGATTTAATCAGAATATTTGTACCATATAAGTCCATTAGAATACCAACGAGATGATTCATATCAGGCATCTTTAGGGAAATAACAAGCATTTTTTAAAATTTATACTTCCAGCAGTGAGATTTTGTTCTCACAACCATCCACTTTGCGTAAAGCTTTGGTATGTTCATTGTGCATCCCTGCAGCCTTGTGATCCTATTTCAGTGCTTTCTTAACAAAGGTGCCGTCATTTAGAAGGTGCCATATGAAGAAAAGCATTTTACCTTTAACAGGTATTCCCAATTCAGGTGAATGCTTTGAGGCAAGTGAGTAAAGGCACATCTAACAAAGCTTCTGGGGAAAATCTCCTCTCTATTTCTCTCCTCTTCTGCCCCATAAGGAGGGACAAGAGCAGACAAGGACCAGTAAAAAAGGCATCGTCAGTGCTGCAGGACAACAGAGCTGTGCCCACCCAACCCAGGAGTCCCCCAGATGATAATGACAGTGTCTGGGGACAGGTGGTTTATGAACATTTGACAAATACATGCTACACCTACTTTTGGGGATTTTGATATCCCAACCCAATCACCTGTGGGGCTAGTTTCAATAGGTGACCCCAATATAATCCCATGAGAGAACTCTGTTGCTGGGTTTTCTCACCTTCTTGTCACTGAACTCAGGCCCCTGATCAGGTGTAGAAACTACAGATGCAACTGAGAACATTCATGAAAATTCATCATTTCCTCAAGCCCTTTTGTAGCCAGGCACCAAAAACCACTGTGAGAAACAGAAGACCTCGATGCAAGCACTGTCCAGCAGAGGTTGAAACATTGGTGTGTTGTCAACACTGTTTTAATCACAAATTCAAAGCTCAGCACCATATAGGCTCCTATGAAGTGAAGTGACTTTATGGGAAAATGAAGCATTAGCAAAATGCTGATAACTAACTGCTCTTCATAAGTAAATTTTCAAACAAAATTTTTGGTCTACATATTTTATTTCATATCCCTACCCATACACAAGATAATAACAAGTCATGGATATCATTAAACTTTAGCACATATTTCTAATTACATCCTAAGTATCTAAATATTTCAAACAGCAATGCCCTGCGTTTCAGTCATGCCCTATATGTGAGTATATATGATGCAAAAATGCATCTCACTAGGTAAGATGGACTTGGGAAATTCAGCTTCAGTATGTCACAGATGTCAACTCAATCCAGGCTATAAACCATGACAAACCTGAGGTAACAGTACAATGAAACTTGTAAATGGCCCTTTACAAAATAAGGTGGAAAAAACCACAGTTTCAGTGGTTTTAAGCGGCACAGGTGATTATTTTTAAATTAGAATAGTTTTTTTGCATCTTTGTCAAGTATTAGTTTAATTTCCACAATTGACTGGAAGTAATAAGGAAATAAGAACATTTTCCTTGCTCCTCCATGTTATTCTGCCCTGTTGAGTCTCACATACAGAGGTCTTAGCAAGAGTTTCAGAGGCAGTAGAGCTCATTTAACTATTTATGATCCCAATACAAGGGGGAAAAGCACACAACCAGAATCCAAACCCACTGCTCCTGGTGGTGGGGAGTAATCCTTTGAATCTGCATCCCTGGGCTCAGGCAGCTGGGCCTGCCCCACCCAAGGCACAGTGTATTTCAGCTCAACACTGAGCTACCCAACATCTATTTTGCACCCTTGAAAGCCAGAGCTGGGAAAGTTTATTTTATCATCCTTTTCCGTGTTCCACGCTCCTTTGTATTTCACATCCTTCCTCTGACATCTGAAGCAGCCTCAGCCCATCTAGAGGTCCTGAGTGCATTCAAAAATAAAAGTTTTTGTGAAAGGCCTATTTGACCTCTGATGGGTATTTCCCATTCCCTTTTTCCAATTGCAATTCACCTGAGACTGCATTTGCTCGAGGTTATTATTTATTACTCAATAGTACCTCATTTAACAACAGGTGAATTATTGGCTGTTGGCCGATACCAAACACAGCCTCATTCTCCTCTGTCAGTAATGCAGATTGTACAAACCATTCCAGGAGTAACACAGGAGAGCAGAAAGGGTGCTACTGATGGCACAGGAACTCGACTCTCACTTACTCGATGCTTGGAAAAGAAACAGTGATCACACCGAGCCTGAATGCACAGCTCCTCGTAAGAAACCAGTTCACAGACAGGAGAATTGGTCTTAGGGGATTGTTTTCTGGAGGCTTGAAAAGTCTGCTCAGTGTTGAGGGACCTTTCAGAAAGAATTCCTGCTCTAAGCATATTAAGGCATAAAACCTGCTTTCAGGAAAAAAATGTCACATGAAAAGTTTCATGAAGTCAGACAAATTTTTTTTCTCATGGATGGATTGCAAGACAAAGTTTTCATAAACCCACAAGCAGTGAAGACATCAAATAAATGATATTGACGAGGTTTAGTTCAAATTCCCTAACTGGCTTTTACTAATTATGAACTTCCCTTTCCTCTACCAATTCTGAATATCACTTAAGACCAGTTGCTGTTGGAATGCAGGTTTCAGGCTCTCAGCTACCATTTTTATTCACATAGGCCAGGTGATAATATCACTGATGTCTAATTCAAGAGACAGTCTGCAAGAGCTATCTGTACATGCTACACAACTCTAAATTCACAAAGCATCACCCAGAGTAGCTCAATAAAACCCTCTGCTCCAGGTACAGTAAGGGATAAAAAAATCTAATCAAACAATTGGATGCCTAGAAAATATGACAGAAAATAGTGAAATTATAATAATGTCCTCAGATCAATATTACTCTTTCAGAATGTAAATAAAGACTGAGCAGATGAGCAGCAAAGTAAGGTGACTTTATAAGCTTCAATTTTTACTGCTTCTACAGAAGGGCATAGGGCCTGGAGAAAAACTGCAAATTGGTGGTGGCCTGATTTTAAAATCACTTGGTCCCTACATTACAGCAATGAGTGTGAACCTACGTGAGGAATACGAACTCAAGGCTCTCTCAGCATCTGCAGGCTCTACTCTCACTCTCAGTCTTACAGCGAGAACACTTTATGGCTCAAGCTGTCTGAAATAGATACTGTGGACAGCAGCACAAATACTGAATTTGTCAAGAGAGCTGACACTGCATTCAGCACATCTGTAATTGCAATCTGGCCCCTACCAGAAGTAATTCCAAGCCACCACTTAGGAACAATATTTTTTTCCCCTCTCCCTTTCTATTTTTAAAGAAACCCAGAGAAAGTCTCTTCAGATGACTCAGTGCTCTTCATTCCTGCATCCTGACAGACTGAGAACTGACCCCCACAGCACTGGAAAATACAGTAGCTGGTGCCTGTGTCCCTGCATGAAAAGTGGGGTCCTGTCAATCTCTGCTGCAGCAGTTGGTGGATAACTTCAGAAGGAAAAGTGTTTTCCTGCAGCAATGTGTAAACTCCTGTTTCCATTGCAATCCCATTGTCATGCCAGCACTGCTGCGGCACCAGGAAAACCCTAACTGCCTCACCAGTCAGAAGGAGTAACAGAGCCTGTCAGGGAGTACAGATACCTAGGCCATCACTTTCATTAAAATCACAAAATAAAAGCATTTACAGCTACATTTATTCACAGTCTCTGAAAGCACAAAGAGAAAACGACAGAAGGTTTTTCTCTCCAGAACTGCTTTTAGATGAATACACTATTTTCACAGAAGGAAGAAGAGTCTTACAGGGAAAACTACTTTTGCTATCGTACCCAGTTAGCACAAAATACACATTTATCTGTTCAGATATAGTCAAGAGGGAATTTTGGTATGGGTAACATAATCACTACATTACTGATAGAAGGGCAATTCGAGATTGTTAAGGCTCACAGTAGGTGCCTGCTAGCTCCCACTATGTGCTTAAACCCTGCAGGGCTTTAACCCTGCAGGTTTAAGCACAAATCTTCCTCTGGCTCATAGAAGAGTGGCAGGGAGAGGTTTTTGCAGAATTGAGGTCCTCAGAATAATGGCATTCAAATGGTAGCAGACATGAAACACTTCTATTCATTTTACAGTAACATATGTAAAAAAATTGGATTAAACATGAAATCTCTGCTTCCCTTGAGCAAGTGAAATTGTAATTTATATCTTTCACATATAGATTCACGGACTCTGAAACTTGATTTTATTATTATGCATTTGCACATTGGTTTCTGTTTAAAACTGTTTCACACCCGGCTGCACAGGATCACAACTGAAACTAAAGATAAAGCTTGTCAGAATTGAAGCTGTTTTCCAGACAATGACAAGAACATTTAGAGAAAGTAAACATTTAAGAAAAAGTTACCCAGCTAAAGAAAACAAAAAGGTATAAGCTAGTAAGTTGTTACCAACTATAGTATTTTCTATTTGAATGATATCTTGTTTTCTACAGCTGTATGAAACAAATTGCTGCCCTGGTCTATGCTGAACTAGGGCCACATTGCAGACACTCAGAACCACAAGTCCTTTTACCACAATTGCCACAATACCATATAAAAAAAACCCTATTATTTTTCAGGTGAATTGTTTTGACAATGTTTATATTTTTAAACAAGAACTGTATGTTATTTGAAATACAGAAATCAATGACTATTATAATTCTGGATTTTCAGAATTGCAGTTCCAATGCCAAGAAGTAATTATGGTTTTAATAAACCATTTGCTATTTTACTGGAAATGTCCAGACTGATGATAAATTGTCACCCTACTCAGTCAGGATGCTAGACCACATCCAACATTAGAAGAAATTATGAGTTGATTAAACTAGCTGTGATATGGAAGCAATCTCCTTCCATATAATGGTACCATCTGCCCTATGAAAAAACAGGAAATATCTGAAAGGTTTGATTCCATAGAATTAATTCGATAAATTAAGGTTCAAATTTTCCCACAGATAATTTTTTAATACAAATTCAAAGTTTAAAAGACTTAATTGTAACCTTTCAGCCATATTTCTGCAATAGATAATTTAACTGTGCATCTTTCATAATTGTGGATAAACATATTTGACGGACAAAGTTTTTCTCAAATCATTTTTGTGGCTTTTTTTATTTTTTCTTAGGCATATGGATTGTCATCAGTAAGAAACACTCCAGTGTATACAAGTTGGGAAGGAGTTGAGCAAGCTTGAAGTAGAGCAAGCTTTTTTTGACTTGCATGCTTTTCTGTAATGTAGGGATCCACCTGAAGGAAGGAGTAGAACTGGAAAAGGTCACTTTTGGTGTTGGGGATGAGCAGAGACCTATCCTGAGGGGAGGCCAGAACACCCTCAGGTGTGGGATGCAGCTGGGGAAGGAGACCCTCAAGATCCCACGAGCCACCTGCTCCCTTTTCTTTCAGTTCCCAAAGAAAAAGGAGGCTGTGGATCATCAAATAATTAAAAACACTGGAGGAAAAAGTGAAGAGCATAATAAAAATCAACTTACAGCACAGGACGGGGAGGTGGAGGTCTGTGGGTCCTTGCTCCTGGCAGCCACCATCTGTTGGCCCTCTTGCTCACCAGCCACCCTTTAATTTCAGTTATGTTGAGGACTAGAAGTTCAGATGTTTTAGTCATGCCTTGGACTGGGTGTTCATGTCCAGGTCCTGCCTGTGAAGGCTCCTCTGTTGAGGGGATTCCCACCAGAATTCTCTGTCACAGCTCCACAGCACAGCCGGGCACAGCTGGGCCCCTCAGCCATGCCACCCTCAACACCGCCACCCTCAGCACCTCCACCCTCAGCAATGCCGCCCTCAGCACCGCCACCCTCAGCAATGCCACCCTCAACACCGCCACCCTCAACCCTGCCACCCTCAACACTACCACCCCAAGCAATGTCACCCTCAGCACCGCCACCCTCAGCACCGCCACCCTCAGCACCACCACCTTCAGCACTGCTACCCTCAACACTGGCACCCTCAACTCTGCCACCCTCAGCAATGCCACCCTCAGCGCTGCCACCCTCAACCCTGCCATCCTCAGCAATGCCACCCTCAGCGCTGCCACCCTCAACCCTGCCATCCTCAGCAATGCCACCCTCAGC
>VZRN01000521.1:13123-67386 GCA_013397935.1 Dasyornis broadbenti | reverse complement strand
CACCCCCACCCCCATCATCGCCCCCCTCAGCACTGCCACCCTCAACCCCGCCACCCTCAGCCCTGCCACCCTCAGCAATGCCACCCTCAGCACCGCCACCCTCAGCACTGCCACCAGCACCTCTGGAATTGTATTTCAGAAAAGTCAGAGTGCACTTTTGCAGCAAAACTCTGAGGAGCACATCCGTTGTAGTGCTGCAACAGCTTGGGGGTCTTTCCTTGTATCAACAGCCCGGGTACATTTCTAAGGAATTCAATGCTGTTAAATAATACACTTCTGAGATCATGGGCCAGAAACAGCTCATGCCACAAACTAGCCAAGTTTAATCAAAAACGTTCATTAGAAAACAGCTATGGCTGTGGAGGCTGAATTATTTCTCTCGAAACATCTTGAGCTCAGATCAGGACTTTTGCCGAATCTTCCTCTGGCTCATAGAGCAGGGCTGATTTCCAGGCAAACATTGCCAGAATCCTTAGTTCTGAGGCAGATCTGCCACAGGGCAGATTTCCTCTGAAAAGAGATGGTCTCTCCAAGTCCTGTCAGCTTTTCCAAGACTTTTTAATTTCTGCCATACACTCTGGAAAATGGCCTTCCAGCACTGCAAGTTAGAGAGTCCCACAAGTGCTGAATGGATTCGAGCTTCAACAGCTTCCAAATTCTTGCTGCAGAGGTGGAATTGAGGATAGAAAAGAGCATCCTTTATTTGGGTGTTTGGGCCTTTTCCTAGAATTTCCGGTTGGTAGGAAGATTTGAAACTTTGCACTTGGAATAGAAACCACATATCAAACCCACACAGGCAGAAAAAACCCTGGCAAATGTCTGCCTAATCTGTTCTTTAAACCTCAGCAATGGAAATCGTACAGCCTTTTTCACTGTGGTTCAAATGAGAGAGACATGGAGGAAGAAGAAAGTCCTTGGCCATGACTCCTTCACCAAGGGAGGGTGGCAGATTAGCGAGTTCCCTTTCTGAGAAGTGCTGATTTGGGCTGTATTTTAGCACACCATGATGTATTTTGAGAATCCACACAGAATCAGAGTGTTCTTGTCCTTAGCTAGCCCAGAAATACAAATATCTTCTAATGCCTAGGTCCTGCTTGCTACAATTTAAGTCCAGTACTTCTTCCTTTACCTGTCCTATCCATGGAAACAGTTTCTTTCTCTGCGTGTTTATTTTAGATAGATTTTAGGACTGAGGTGTTTCATTGATCCTCTCCTTTACAGGACACAGCTACAGCACCTCACTCTTTGCTCATACATCTCACTTTTGGTAGCCCTGTACTCCCTGGGACAGGTCCACTTCATGTGGCTGAGAACAGTGCCATGAACACCTCTGAGCCCTTCCCAGAGGGCTGTACACACATCACTTCAAACATTTCAAATGTCACATTCCTCCTTACATATAGCAATATTTGAGGGGAGAAGGAGAGGCGCAAGAATATGGTGTTTGTGATTTTTCTGATAGCAGAACTGCTGGAGGATAACTGTATCTGACTCAAAAGATCCTTTTTATAAACATCATTTGTTACCTGCTTTCCACTTTCTATAACAATTTATTTTAAAATTTCAGGTCCCTCAACAGCTGACACTTCAACTTTCTAGGCAGTCTCCACAGCAGCCTACTTTGCTTTCAAATTCCTAAATGACCAGCAAACCCTTTGGAACGCCTTTACTTTGTAGATTTGTTTTCCATGTGGAAATCTTACCAATTATTGGAGAGAACTAAAATGTGCTGTCTTTATTATCTTCTCCCACTTTGCCTTCCCAAGAACACTTTCATGATCATGATTACAAAAAAGTGCCTTTCACCATCCTTTTCTCAGTAAGTCCCCTGTGCTGATCAGGTCAAAGTCACGTGAGTCCTTCTCCCTGCTTTCTCTGCTTTTCTGTCCAAAGTTGTCTCCAGCTTTCTTGTGGAACCTCTGTCTGTGTCCCTGGGCAGTCTGTTCCCTCCCATAAAGTATCTCATCAATCCCAGTCCTCCCTCCAGATGATGTTATTTGCTGGTTTTGAGGTCCCGGATATGTGATCATTACCTTGGCCCCTACCACTGGCATCCTCATCCTTCATTCCTTTCACTTTTAACCAGGAACTTTAAATGACTTTATTGCCCATGACTTTCTGGACCTCAAAATAGTTATACAGCCCCTTCCTTCTTTCCTCCTCATTCCTCATCCACCAGGGGTAGCAAGCACATGCCTAAAGTGCTTGTAAAAAAATCTGATTATTTTTTAATTGTTCTTCCCAGTGCTGTAGCTTCATTTTACAAGTTCACACTACTGCCCTTCTTCCTGTCATGTCTTTTTTCAAGGATCAGCTTCTCACTCACTAATCTCATTTATTATTTATCAGTTTTACAGCCAAAGATACCTCATCCCATCATTTATATTTTAGACCATCTTTTGATTTTCACATCACCTTTTTTCCACAGGTTGAACTACTCTGCTCTAGATAATTCATGAAAGGGGGCAGGTTCTCATAAATGTGTTGTTTAGCAAAATGCAAATAATCACAGTGGTTTGGAACCAGAAGAATATGTTTTAATACTTCCTGCCTTTTGAACATTGATGGAACAAGAATAGAAAACATCTATGTGCATATAAGGAGATTTGTATGTATAGACAGAGATAAATAGAGCTATAAATTTATGAATTAAAAAAAAATTATCATCGGTTTCTATACTGTTTTTTTCCTTTGGCTTTATTACAGATGAGCTTTCTTTAGATCAAAGTCAAGCTTCCAGGAAACATGTTTTCATAATTTATTAGTTTCAGAAAACAAAATCCAAAAATACTGCAAAATTTCATGTGCATATCCCACAGCACTTACTTTGAATACCAAAGACCAGATGCTGCTGACCTTGTGGCAGTAGAACACCCACTCAATGAGGTTACATTTTTGCTTAGGGAAGAATAGCAGGTTTCAGTCCACAATAGTATTTGGTTTGATTTTTAGAGATTGTTTTCTGCAGAATTTTACAGTGAAGATGATTTCCACAAAGCAAAGCTGTGAGAACGTGTTAAACTTGCAGGTGGACACATCTCAATCACAGAAAGGTAAATCAAAGAAAAATTGTTTAACTAAGACTAAGGAAGCACCATGCAGTGTCAAGAGCATTAAATGTTTTAAGGGAAACGGGACAGAAAGAAAGGTGACAATCAGAAATTCACTTTTTAGCTGCTGTAACACCCTCTTCACCAGGAGTCAGCCAGATTGAACAGCTGACAATATCAGTGTATTTGAATATGAGGATACTTCTCTCATCGCTGAATATGAAATCTCTGCTCGGTAACCTCAGGCATTACGTTGGGACTTGGCAAATTCTGTGTCTTGGCCTAGACCAGGGAACAGAAAGAAAACCCTGGCAAGGACTGCAAGGCAGCATCAGCTCAAGCCACATTTGAGGAGTTAATGAACTCAAGGAGGGAATCTCTTAAAGGAATGAATATCCCCAAATTAATGAAATTTTTCATTTCATTAGGAGGTGAATACTCTCTCTTTTTATCCTACATCATTGAAACCATAAAGACAGCCCCTATGGAAATGGAAGACTCATCTGAAAAACTGATTTCATCTCTATCCATTATCTTTCTAAACGCAGCATCTTAGTGCTTGTGCTTTGAGTGTTCTCCAGAGAGGCAATGGATATCTTAATGGACTCTGTGCCAGGTTCTGTGTAGCTTCACCTAACAATATAAATGTAGCACTTCTGCTGAGGAATGATGGAATGAGGAATGATTGTCAGTCATTGCCTTGTATGTGGGAATCTCTGAATTTTCAGTGCATTTGGGTGGGTTTCCTGCCAGAGAGAATTCCAGTCTAAATTTCTGAGCAATATTTAAAACATAATTGTGTTTGACAAACCCAGCAAAACGTGGCAAGCAATGCAATAGTGAGGTAAAGCCCAGACTTGTTTCCAAACAATTCTTGAGCTAGTTGAGCCAACAGGATGAGGCATCATGGGGAGGCACAGTGCAGCTGCAGAAGGCATGTGGGGCCTTGGCAGAATTGGAAGGAACCTGTGGGAAGGGAACCTGGGAAGGGACTTCAGTCCAGCCCCCTTGCCTCAGGCAGGGTCACCTGAAGCAGGAGACACAGGAACACGTCCAAGTGAGTTTAGAATGTTCCCAAAAGAGGGAGACTCCACAACATCCCTGGACAGCTGTTCCAATGCTCTGTTGCCTCCAACATAAAGAAGTTCTTCCTCATGATGAGGTGAAGCTTCTTGGCCATTGCTCCTCATCCTGTCACTGGGCACCACTGAAAGGGCTCTGGCACCATTTTCTTCAGCCAAAGACATCCACTCTGGGCCTAAGGCAACTGGTTACAATTTGAAAGCATTGATAGACTGCAAATCAGCTGCTTCATGTGATAATTTGTTCTAGTGATAATCATCCTCACTGCTAAAAACTCATTTGAATGTATTTGGCTTCAGCTTTCTGCTATTCCTTCTTTTTATACCTTGCTTTAACCTGAGCCACTTAATTCTATAGTAACCATTACTGTTTCCCTGTGGATTTCCACCGTAATCAAGTTACCTCTCCATTTCCTTTTTGATAATCTAAAAAATTTAAACTCCTTAATGCTGCCACTTTCAGATGGAGCCTAACCAACTCTACAGCCTGAAATTCTGTGTACAGCTTTTTTTTCTGTATCCCCAATAGTGCTCTTCAACATCCTTTTTAAAATATCAGTCTCATTAAAATCAGATTAAAATGCATTTTGCCCAAATAAGCCCTGCCTCCCCAGTGATCTGCATGACTTTAATAAGATTTCCCTTTCCTCATGTTAGTTCTTACTTTGTAGCAGCCGTGGGTTTACAATCCATGTTGTTATATTTGCTTTGGTGGAGTGCAGCAGTGTTGAGGGGGCTCCACTCTGACCCCAGAGCCACTGGGGCAGGTGGCAGCTCCTGTAATGTTACAATCTAATAAGGTGCCACAAGACATCAGCGTTTTTCCCAGGCTGATTCTGTTAATTGGTAATCTGTCCCTGCCATGACAGTGAGCTGAGGGATTGTACTTGACTCCTCAGGGTGCAGCTGGCTGGGCCAGGGGAGCTACACCCCTGCATCCCTCTGGATAAGCTCCAGCCATCCCTCCCCTCTCATGAAAGTGGGGAGTGTGTAGTACAACGTATTTACACTCCTCTGCATTTGTTGAGACATTTTATATGCCAGTAGCACAATGAGTAAAACAAGCAAGGCAGGCAACCCAGGGTTTTTGCTGGTGTGTGGTGCAGTCAGAGCTCCCACTGCTGTGTTCCACCACCCATGGGGAGGTGTGAAATGAGCAATTCTAAAGCTGAGACCAACTTCAGCTGTTCAACATTTTAGAAATCTCCTTTTTAGAACCACCATATGTACCATATTTTTTCATCACAGAACTTCTTCATGTGCCTTATCTTATTTTTCTTTCCAGTAGTGTTGTTATGTCCAGCGTATTCAAGACAAAAACCTCACAAAATATCTCTTTGTTTAATTGCAGTAGCTTAACTAAGATTGCTATTTACAACCAGGTGCTATTACCTCGTGCCATGCCACCCACTGCACCAGAGCCATGGGCTTTGCAGATCCAGCGATGGCCGTGGCCACAAGCCTGACCTTCTGGACTTCAGCTACGGAAAAACGATGTGGATTCCACACCCTGATGTCTGTGGTTCTGTAGACACAACCACACTGTGGTTTGTATTTATAATTCAATACAGTTTTGATTATCTCTGGGGGAATTAAGAAAAATGGGGTTACAATGAAAGGGCTGTTTGTATTTTCAAAATGCATCTTGTGAAATCCCTCACAAGATTCACCTTAATGCATTCCTTGAGTCAGGAGTGAGTAATGTGATTTAGCTTCTATATTTCATGGAATCTGACACTGTAGAATTAGAAAACAGAGCCAAAATAAATAATAAAAATAAAACAAGTGCCAGAGAGACACAATTGCCATTCTAAGCAGAAGGCAGCTCCTGTAAATGGGAGTGTCAGGTAGAGCCTGTTGGGCTTCCTTAGGGAAATAACAGGACAGCATCTTTCCATCACTGAAATCATCTGGGAAACAGCCTCTGTAGGAAGTTCTCTACAGCTCCTCGTTTCTTGTGTTGTCTTATGTTAGGTCAGCCATTACTCAGGGACCTGCCACAGATATTTGGCAAATAAAGGTTCGTATGTGCCCAGAGCTGGCAGCAGATATAGCAAGAGTGCAAATGTGCAGCAGTGGCTGGTTTCTGGTTTTGGATTTTTAGTGCAAGCCCTGCCAGATGCTGAGTTTGCCCCTGCCCGGGGCAGTGCAGTGTGTGGGGCCCATCGCTCCCACCGTGCCTGAGAGCACCGGCTCAGCACCAGGAGGGGCACAAACTGCCAGCCCAAGCCCCCATGCAACGAGCAATCCTAACGCAGATAAGCTGTAGAACCCTACTGTATTAACACATTTTAACTCCCTTCCCTCCGGCTCCAACCACCCACCAGTAATTATTTTGCCTTTTTATTTGCTAATGAAGTCGAAGCAATCGACAGCAGCGCTTCAATGCTGGATGAAACGCCCATCCCTGGAGCGCTGAGTGTGTGACACAGCAGGGGGAGCCCTGGATGTCAATCTCTCTGTGAGGTACCTGTGCAGCGAACTTGACACCCTTGTGTAGACAGATAATATATTTCCTTTTCCCTATCACTTTGCAATACAAGTCTGAACATTCTTAGTCTTTCAAATACAAAATAAACATTTTTTTTTAACAGTTTGCAAACTTCTTTCTGATTTTTTTCCTTTTCTCTTATGTTTGGTACTCACTGGATCGATTTTTAATTGAAATCATTCCACCTCTAGGTCAGCCTGAAAGGTGGAACCATCACATTTCTGTCTTCTCAAGTTTGGAACATATTTTTCATTTTGCAGCTATAGAAATTAGCTCTCTTTGTTTCCAAAAGAGCAGCACTTACAAGAAATGCACATCTTTGGCAGCAAAAAGACAAAAAGTGGCATTAAGTGAAGCCCTGGCAGAAAGCCTGGAGAGTGCACAGGTGCCCCACTGCTGTGTTTTGGGGCAGCTCCGTTGTTCGTAGCTAATTGGGCCAAAACTCAGGAAGCTCGCTGGGTTGGGGAAGATGGCTGTATTGAGGGGAAAACAGGCTTGTAAAGGTGCAGCCACATTGCAGAGACACCAATTTGCTGTGATTTCCCTTTGGGTGCAATGATCAGATCTGTATTTTGATGTGTTCAGGCAGTCAGTTCCACTTCACTTTTTTTTTGTTTTGTTTTGGTTTGGTTTTTTTGTTTGTTTTTTTGTTTGTTTTTTGTTTTTTGGGGGTTTCTTTGTTTTCCTCTTTTTATTTTTCAATGTGGCCAGAGTGCTGCCTCTCCAAATACTGTGTGCTTTGTCCTGTCTAGATTCCATTTATTTTTCTGCCTTTGTGCATGCTGCTCACCTTTCACATTTCAGAAATTGCTTTAGATGCAAATACATCCATTTGTGACTCCACACTCAAGATTTTAGAAGTTACTAGAAAATTCAAAGTAACATGCCACAGATCTGAGTCTCTGCTGCTGATTCACATAATTGGTTTTAGGGATTTTGGTTTTCTCATTTTCTTCTTTTATTAACAGATGTTCCCTTCCATTTTAAAGGGCTTCAAAATGTTAATTGTTTAAAGTACCAAGTCTGATCATTCTATATCCTCTCTATGTTTTTCGACTTTTTCTTTCTGCAAGATCACCAAGCAGTACTCAGCACATTTAATTCACTCTGCAGACCTCAGCTACAGATTAGTAGACTCATTCCCTTCACACAACACGCTGGGATTTAGAGAAATAGAAGTAAGCAGAAAACACTGGACTTTAAATAGAGGGTCAGACACAAAAGCAAGTTACCTGGCTTGGAAAGTTTAAAAAGAGCAGCTGGGCTGCAGGAACTGGCTATGTCCATGTTTTTAGCGTGACTCAAAAGAGGAGGATATTGATTTTGCTTTGTCTGGAACATGGAAGGATGAGTAAAGTCCAGCTGTCTGGTATTTCCAGTGGTTCAGACCATGCACACAAGTAGGCATAACTCAGCTTGGTCATGGCAACTTTCTTCATTTGTGGTCCCATTTTGCTGCCCTTGAGCCCCACACTGTCATTGACTCAGATGGAACATTTTGGCTGGGCTGTAGGGAACATTTTCTGAGCTGTATTTCATCATTAAATACTCATTTGTGCTTGAACTTCCTGAAGGTTTCAAGGCAGGTGGGCACTTCCAAGCTGAAACCAAATGAGATCCTCTGAGTGACCGGCTGGAGGGTCCTGGCTCCAGAACGTGCCTCCAGCCACAGGTCCCAACACTCCAGGACACTTTGCCTTACTCAGAGTGGTGGGCAGGTATCTGCTTTTGAAAAGGGGAAACATCTGCCCCTTCATTCCTCTGTTACACTTCCCAGACCCATTCGCAAGGGCCAGAGCACAGCAAAGGAGAGGCCCCAGGAAGGCAGCTATAAAGACATCAGCTTCTCTAAATATTCAGAAACCAGATGAAGAAGACTTTTGGCCACTGAAACCTGCTGAAGGTGGCCCAGTGATCAGGCAGCAGCAATGATGCTTTGCATCTGTTTCCCCCTGCTGCCGTCACTGCTCCTTGGACACGTCTGTCTCACACTGTTTGAAATCGAAGGGGGTTATCTTACCCCTGTGGGCCTGTTTCTGAATCTCAAATAAAGGTGTTGCAAGACTTTCATGGAAAGCACTAGAGAAAATCAACATCCTGTCAGAGCTGGGGCACAGGCTGGCTGAGGAGATGAAGCACAGCCCTGGGGCTGCCTCAGGGAAGGGTTTCTTGTGCCCTCGTTCCCGTTTCTATCCATCTTGCAGCTCCAACAAAGAGCGCTGGATAAACACAACTCGGGGCTTTAATAATGTACAGCTTACAGTGAACAAGACAGCAACCTTGTGTGTCTTCTCCTTTTCAAAGGGTCCTTCTCCTCTGTTTCCTCCATCAAGGCAAGGGCCAGAGGCAGGTTTAACGCTTCCCTGGCTGATAGCAGGAGGGTTCACTGATGGGGAGGGAAGCACAAATATTCTGGGGGCACTCAGAGGGGTGTCAGACAGGGACAGTCCTGGGGAGATGGCACAGAGAGGCTTGAACCTTCTGTCCTCTGTTGTCAGTAATTCACCATTCCTGTTTCAGTGCAAACAGATTCGCTACATCATTCAAGGGCAGCTTGTCATCTTAGGGGGCTACTCCACCCAGCAAGGATGCCAAGGGCTTCCTCCAGTTGCCTGAAGGACTAGTGCCACCTGAGGGGTGATTTAAGGACACCTGAGAGCTCCTTCAGGCAGATGTGAAGCGTAGCAAGGTGCCCCACGGGGCATCTCAAATGGCACCAGATCCACGTGTTCAAGCAGCTGCCTCGCAGACATCTGCCCTGATGGACTGCAACATGGGAACACAGCTGCCAAAAATGCACATTTTGTACCCTAACATCATTCCAAAGTCGTGTTGGGTTACAAATTACAGATCCAAGCACCGACTTTGCCTGTCACAATTCCCAGCAAGACGTTTCAGCTGGGCCGATTAGGACTCAGTCTGGTAACTTTCTGCAAGTTATTTCTTTTAGGATTCTAGCAATGGGCCTGGCTGCCAAGCAACATTTCTGAGCACTTTGTTCTAAGCTGAGGCAGTCTCTGATGATCCAAGCCACCCTGTGAAGACATGAGCAGTAATCCCTTCAAAGACACAACCCTCCTTTCCCTGTGAAATGCTGCTGGCAGTTTGTTCCTTTCTGAAGGAAAACAGCAAGTGCCACAACATGATATATAGTTTATTGCTATTAATTTTTGCATATGTTACTCCTGAGCATATTCTATGTCTTGAAGTTTTTTATTAGCTGGAATAATTTTCACTATTTGAGGGAATCTGCCTGCTGAATTGTGGGGTTTTCCAACTTATTTCAACTCCAAATGTATTTCACTGTTAATTTTCCTGATACCAATTTTCTCAGTAGAAATAAGTGGAACCTACGTCCTGTCAGCTGTTTCCTGCTGCTAAGATATACATGCAGCTTCCTCATAGCATGGACAGACTCAGTCCTGTGAGGGTGGGAGATGTCTATAAGAGGATATGTCTGAGTGACTGGAAGCCAAAGGCCTCCACCAGCTGTCCCTAATCACCTGCACTGCACTCAGTTCACACAGAGCTGGGAAGGAGGCAGAAAAAAGGAGAAGGGGACTTAACCAAGACATGTGGTCCCAGTTCAGGTCTTCCTTGAGCAAAGATTTCTCTTCATGTGTTGTTTTCCATATCACCTTTTCAAATAATTGGGAAAGACCAGTGAAACTGCTTGGAGGAAAGAGCCGGAGGAAAAATAGGAAATATTAAAATGCCATACTCTGCCCATAGCTCATACGTGCACCTAGGTTGGCCCACACCACAAGCACTGGAATCAAGTGCTACAGTCTCTGCTTGGGATTTTCTGGATGGTATTTCATGTGCCTGTAGAGAAGGGAGTTCAGAGACATTTCCAAATTCTGGAGGTGATCAGCTGTGAAGTTTAAAACTGTTTCATAGATGGGATAGGGCATAATAACATACTGCTTCACAGATAATTCTGTGTGACATAGTTTTTAATCTCATTCTGTCAGCTGCAGCATCTCTCTCCATTCTTACTGCAGCCCAAGAAATCCTCACATTAAATCTTCCCCCACCAGTCTTGTCTGTCACATCTACACCAGCCTAAATGTTATTGTTTCTTTAATTTTGCTAGGCAGAACTTCATCATGCCTTACACCATCCTACACTTGGTTCTCATACTACCCTCTAATTTTATTTTGCCTCCTATAGTTGGTATTTCCAGGCAGTTGCCATTTCTCTTAGTCCTGTTGTTTTACATTATTCTCCTGACCTGTATATATGATCATTCTATTTTTCACATGGTCACATTTCACCCTCTGCTTTCCCCAGTTCTGATGGGTTTCAATTCATTTTGCTGGCAAGGTTTTGGTGTCGATTCACCGATTAGTTCTTGCTGTCACCACCTGCTATTAACACGGATTAGGTGACTATGCACTTTTGAGAACCTGAGCCCTAATTTCCAGCAGTTTTAAAGGGAAACAAGCAGCTCAGGGCTGACCTGCTGGTTTGAGAGCCCTGATGTCTTCAAAGGATGCCTGAACTGGACCAGACAGTAGAAATCTGCAGTATTTCACATGAGGAAAAGAACGAAAAGAGATAACTTATCATGTTTATTACAGCAGTAATGATATCACAGTGGGGATGTGTTGCCTTATTCAAGATTTATAGCTGGGATCTGTGAATGTCCCAGGGCTCAGCGTGCAATCCCAAAGACACTCTATTTGCATGTATGCCACATTCAATAAATAAAAAATGGAAGTGTCAGAGAAGCATTTTAAAACACTCTGTTATTAAGCAGTTGCCAGCAGATCTTGTGCTTTTTGGTCATTAGTCTCCCACAAGCTCTCTCTGTATGTTGTGACAAACTGGAGATGTTCAAGCTTTACTGCCAGACTGAGAACCAAAGCAAAGGAGGGGGAAAAAAGAGGAGGGAAAAGTTATCTTTAAATCTGTGTGTTTTAAGATAAAATCCAGCCTGCAGACAGACCCAGCCTGGAAGAAGGAGTGATGACTTAGCCCCATTTCCTTCTGTGAACAACCACTTTGCTGACAGCCTCAGCCATGCAGCCCTACACACCAAGGGACACTGATGGGCCATGAAATTTGAGTCTGTACCGATGATACATTGAACTTCCCATCCTTCACTCCACTTCCAGATAGGCATAATTCATAAAGGACAGGTTTTGCAGTTAGCATACAGAAACAAAGCCAGTGGCAACAAAAAAGGTCAATTTTTTACCCTCCTACTCCTTTTCTACAGATTCAGGAGGTGACTAAAGCAACACAAGATCATTACTCGGAATGAAGCATGAGGATATCTTTTTCCTCGAGATGCAAAATGTGCAGAGGGATGAGTGAGACCTGCAAGATCTCTGAGCAGGGCCCTCTTTCACACCTCCACCTCCTTTTCAAGCTGTCTGTACCCACCCCAGCTCACTGAACTCACACCTCTAGCAAGGGAGACACAGGACTGTCATTGCTGCAGCACATTCCTTCTTCCCCAAAACCCCGAGTGGGCAGACAACCAGATCCACTCTTGCATGACCCCAGCAAAGTTGAAGTTTAACATCACCTTTCATCTGAGCTGCCAGCTTGGAAAAAAAACTGGTGGTCCAGAGAGAGGTCCCTGCATCCTCACTGGTGTTCTTGCCATGGTTACCTGCCCCCTGAAGCTGTCCACTCCCAGGACCTGTCCTCTGCTTTGCTGTCCCTTTTTCTGATCGTTTCTCCCTTACCAGAACCTTCTGATTTCAATTCTAGGTATCACACATGTTCATGTCAACTATATAACCCAGGAATATATGGTGTATTTAACCACCGCAGTCAGCTCCCTTACTTTTTACCCTCTAGAACATAACTTTCCCTTTTTCTTTCCAGTGGAAGGCAATGCATCACCACGCAATGACCTCTAAAAGATGTGTAAATTTATATCTCTCCCACCCCTGCAAAGGCAAAAGAAAAATTTTAGCTTTCTTTCCTAAAGCAGGACTTTTCCTACTCCATTATATTGACACTTACACGCTGCCAGGGCCTTACACACTGCATGATGTGAAAGAAAAACAGTCACAGGAAATAAAACAATTTGTGTTGCAAGTCACCTCAGCCATTAAGTAATTAATCTCAGATATTTTTGTGTTTGGGCTGGAATGAAAGGATGAATTCCACCTCAGTGAGAGCTGAATGTTTCTGTGCCCCAGATTTTTGTCCATGCCTTCAGATATTTCCCCACTAAGTACCACACCTGGCACCTACCCAGGTAACATCGAACACAAGGTCATGTCTCAACCCCACCAGCTCTGCCAGGCTTGGTGGCTTGGTTGAGGTCTTGCTCTTCACCCAGCACCTTAAAGCCACAGCCCCCAAAGTGAAGGTGCCTGCTGGATCCTACCACATGTGAAATTACCTGCAATGCTATGATCATTTTCCTGAATCACCGTTGGGTCATCCCAGAAAAAACACCTTTGCAGATGAAGCTACAAGTTTGAAATTCACTGGCTTGGGCTTTTTGATTATTATTCTATTTCCTCTGTGAGAGATGAACTGCACTCCCAACCCTGTGCTCTTTATTTGCAGGTGATTTTGACTTAACTGCACTATTGATCCCAAGATGGATAGGATGCCCAGCAGCTTAAGCCCTGTCCCCAAAGGTGAGAAAGCTTCATTAGATTTATGAAATTCTTCAGGATATACTGAGGCTCTGCAGTCTATCTAGCAAAAAGGCTTTGCATTTTACTCACATTCACATGATTTGTATTCCTTGTTAAATTATTATTTTTTATTATCATCATTTTGACTCAAGGTTTCTCTTCTAGCTCAACTGCGCAAGAAACGCAATCAATTCGTAGGTGGGGAGATAAGCATTCCACTCCCCATGAGTCCCAGATATCCCATCTCTAAGCCTCATCCTAACACTATCATCTCCCCTTCACATCCTTTCTCTCAGGCAGGACAGATTTGGCATTTTCCTCTGAGGGAGTTAATGAGGTTTCATGATTTCCTGTTGTTTTCACCTGGGATAAACAAAAGCATCTTTAGAAGGGGTCAGATAAAAGCAAGGAGCAATGGCCTTAAAGGTGTGTCCCACTGTTGGCTGGGATAGAGGCAACTTTTTTCACAGTAAGGAATGCATTTTGTGTTTTTTATGGAACCAGCGCTGATAACTCAGGGATCCTTCCCATGCTTCCCTTATCACTGAGCAGTGCAAAGGCAGGGCCAAGGCCTTTCCTGCCGCTCATCCTGCCCCACCAGCGAGGAGGCTGGGGATACACGAGGAGCTGGGAGGGGACACAGGCAAGACAGCTGAGCCCAGCTGAGCTGAGGGAAATCCAGATCACATGGCACCATGCTCAGCACACAGAGCTGGGGGAGGGAGGAGGAAGGGGAGGACAGTTGGAGCGATGGTGTTTGCCTTCTCAAGTCAGCTCTGCGTGTGATGGAGCCTGGCTTTCCTGGAGATGGCTGAACACGTGCCTGCCCATGGGAAGTGGGGAATGAAGCCCTTCGTTTGATTTTCTTGAGAAAATGGCTTTTGTTTTACCTAATGAGCTGTCTTTATCTCAGCCCACCACTTTTCTCACTTCCACTGTTCTGGTTCCCTCCCTCATCCCATGGTGCAGGAGCAAGCGAGTGGCTGAGTAGGGCTGAGCTGTCATCTGGGGTTAAACCACAACAAGATGCAAATAAAACCTGGCATCACCTTCTGATTCAGCAGGATCACCCAGCCATGGAGACAGAGCCCCAGGCAACACACTGCACACCAGCTCCATGGCTAAAGTGGCACTGGGCACCAAGGGGACCACGCTGGACCAGCAATTTTAATAATTTCCTTCACCATGTGTCATGGGGAGTTAGTGGCAGATCCCTGACATTTGTAGAACAGAATAATTCAGAGGCTGAGAAGCCCAGAGAGGATAATGAAGTTAGACAGGTGTTAGCTAAGCGAGAGAAGAAAAAGGCCACCTTTTATATATAGGAAATACAATCCAAAATGTGGAATTTTTATTCAGAAATAAAACAAAGCTTTGAAAGTAACAACACAGAAGAGCCCAAGAACAGACAATTAATGACATGAATGTAAGCTGAGCAGAAAGTGGTAAATGTCATCAAAATGTGACCATGGCTCAGGTCTGTTGCCTGGAATAGCCACAGGCTCTGCTGCTCCACAGGGAATGGAGGCAGGCAGTACCAGCCCTGGATGGATTCACTGGCAGGATCAGTGAGGAGCATGGCAAGGACTGCTGAGGATCAGGAAGAAGGAGACATGACAACTGCACATTTGAGGAGTTTGCAAAATGGGAACATCCAAAGAAATGCAAGTAGGTTTCAACACAGCTGTGTGTGGAGTGAATGTAAAACAGCCAACTGGAAGAGCAGGAAAAGCTCCCTGACAGCCAGATCAAGTTGTTTGTGAAGTCATACAGCTTCCAAGGGGCAGGATACACCCAGTTTGGACCAGCATGAGACAAATTCCCCTGGTCACTGGTAGCCAGGCATGGCCACAGGCCTGTCCCAGCCACCTCCTCCAGACTGCCCCAGAGAAAAGCTCCCACCCCATCAAGGCAATGCTGCCTCAGCAGTTTCCCACTTATATCAAGACAAAACAGAAACATTCCTGCTTGTCCTTTTCTGCAGTTTTGGGTGAAGCTTCAGAATGAAAAACCCTTACAGAAATGGCATCATTTTAGGCATTTCTAGTTTTTGTGCATAGCAAGAGAGCACGCTTTTCTTCCCCTGAAATAGTGACTGTTCTCACCATTAAAAGGCTGTTTGGATTTTCATTGCATTCTCTACTTGCAAAATCCCTTGGACATGGGCATTCTTTTAAGCCAGCTCTAGCAATGATACTCGCAGTTATAACAAAATGGAGCTTTAAAAGACCCTATACAGCTCTGATTTTCCTCACTTCTGTCCGTAGAGCATCAAAGTTTTTGTTTGCTTGTTCAAGGAGGTTTTACTGAGGACATAAAATACCTATGGTATATTTTTAAGGAGGTATTTCACAAGTAACAGCCCCAGATCACCAGCAGTATCCCTTTTGTACAGGTATATTTTTGGCTTTACCTGGTGGAACCCTGGAGCAGCCTGGGCTCACAGGGATCCATGCCTGGCTGGAGCAGTTGGATGCGAGATGCAGGACTCTTGGGCCATCATCAGCCCTCCATGGGCTGCAGACTCATGAAACAAATCCTTTGTCCTCCCTTAAACTCTCGTGGCTAAATTGTGGCAATGCACCAAACTGGAGCAGGCAGTCAGCAGGTTTGTTCTGTTGGGTGTGGAGTTCCTGCAGCTCCTCCGACAGAATTCTGGGATGCACAAAGAGTTGCTGTAATTAAAACCCCTTTGCTGAAGAACAATTGCACCAGGCAGCCCTGTGCTAAACAACTCCTTTCAACTGCCAGGCTCTCCACACAGTCCTGGCTGACCTTTACAGAATGTTTCTGCTGTGCCATTAATTTTCACCGGTCCCTCAGGTGGGCACTTCAGAGAGCCTTCACTTGCTTTGCACACTGCAGTTCCAGGGTTATGGCATTTTCAGGCACACCAGCCAAAGACCCATGCAGGCTTATTTTATTTTATTTTATGGGTATTTTTATATATCCTTTTAATCAAATATTTGGCTGCTGCAATCATCTTGACTAATGAATGTGAGCAGGACCCTTCCGTGTTCAGTGCCTGGGTTCTTCTCTTCATTTCACGCCCACATCACACCATTCCTCCCCTAATAGCGGGACACAGGTATAGGGCATCTTGTCAGAATCTCATTTTTTATTTCTAAGCATTACTGGAATTTATTCCTTCCTCTTGAACTAGACTCTGAAATAGTGAATTCCTTTCATATAAGGTAGGCTACCTAAATGCTTTGACCTGTGACCACGTTGCTAATTTAAATACACTAATTTTTAAAGCTATTGGAAAAGGTCCACTTCTCAAAATCATCTTTCAAGACCTTGCTTTATTTTAAAACACAACCCTCATAAAAACCACCCTCTGAATACAACTACTAAACATATTTCTAAGCTGTCTCAGAGTTATTTGGGCTGATTTACCAATGTCTGTGTATTACAGATAATGAAGGCAAACACTGCAGTGACAAAGGGAGGCCAGAGGGTTTAAGGTCCTACTTTGGAAAATCACATCCCAAGTGGCAGCCACTGCCCCAGAAGAGCTCCCAGCAATCACAGCCCCACAAGAAGCATAATGGGATGTAATACAGAGCAGTTTATGAAGTTCAAAGTACACCTGTGGTGCATCTCAATTCTACAAACAACTATGGAAAACATTATATAGCTTTTCTTTGGGGACTAGTGAAAATTAAACACACAGGGACTGGAAATCTATTAAGCCATTCAGCAGGTAATAATTCCTGCCAAATCAGGCAGTAATGTTAGCTGCTTATTAGCTGTATTAGATACCCGCAGACAGAAGGCATCCGGCACCGTTCTGTGGCACAGCATTATTCCTTGATTTGTTTCAGGCCACTCGTGTTTGTCACCCACCCCCTCAGGAAGCCCAAGCCACCACCTGGCATCAGTTTGCTGGAGGCTTCCCTCTGCAAATTGATCTTTGTGAATTAGAGCAGCAGGAGCTGTGGGCTGAATTACACCCAGCTGTGTGCAGGTTGTTCTAAGAGGAGGTTGTATTTCCAGCTCAGGTGAGCCAAGGAACGGATGAGCAAGTTTTGCTGCTGCAGTAAATCGTACCCTGAAGGCTTTGTGGTCTCCCCCAAAACAGAGCTGCACACACCCCAAGGGCTCTAGCAGCAGTATGAGCACTTGTATCCAACATCAGATTTAACAATAAAATGGTCAATGCTCCTGCAAGAAAAGAGGAGAGAGAAAATGCATCAGCAGATATTTTACAGGCATAAAGTGTAAAAAATTAGATTTCAGTAAGTTATGTGACTCCTCAAGCAATTATTGGGTAGTAATCTTGGAGAGCAATCTAATTTAAATTTCTATTTACTGTTATTATATTACAGCCACTAAGAATAAGAGCCTGTCAGTCCTTCCCCTCCTTTTTTCCTGATTGCTTTCACCCTTTTACTGTGGAGCTGCTTGCCCAAAACTCCATCTGGAGCACACAGGCAGTAACCCCCAGGGTTAAGGGCCCCACACTGCAGGGATAGCATCCCCACTTGTGTATAAAGAACTCAGGCACCTCAGTGCCATAAATGACCCACCCCTCTGTTGTGTAACTTACTTAAAAACCACACCAGATTTTAATTATCACATTATTTCCTTGTAATACCTCAATGGCAGAGGGACACTATATAAAAAACGTAATGCCACAAGTCACTCGAGACTTGCGCTCATCACATAAAGACCTGGCTGTTAAATGATCTTTCCCATCACATCCTAATTTTTTAATTTAAAAGGGCTGATTTGGAGTTATCCAAGCCACTTCTGCCTGAAGTCTTATATATATCATAGCTTCACAGTCTGTGACCCGGCTGTGAATGAGCAGAACGCCTTTTCAATACAGCCTGTGCACATCAATATAAAGACAATACGGAAATGTCAGCTGTGTTTACCAAGCTAACATGCACCTTTTATGTGCTCATTTAAGCCAGTGCATTGTGTCAGTGGCAAGCCAAAGCTGTAAAGGCAAATACAAATACTATAAAAACTGAATTAAGTTTTTCTATACCTTTTTTGTTGCCTCCTATTTTATAGTCTCCTGCTCCTTTTATATTCCCCCTGTGAAGCTGAGCATTGCTCCCCTGCTGAAATGCTGACACTTCCAGTTATAACATCACTGCAGCAGGAAAGCTCCAGCAAGATGTCTCTGGATCCTGCTGCCAAAGCCTGGGCAAGTATTGGAAGGTGATGGTGGTCACCAGGCTGGGCTGGTGGTGCCACAGTGCTGTCCAAAAGCTCCAGGCATGTGGTTTGAAGAAAGGAGTGTCCCAGCCATGCAGCTCTTTCCTTCTGCTTCCTCAGCAGGTGTTGATTGTTTATCATCTATTGGAAAAGCTCTTTTCTTGATCTATCACCCCAGTTGGTGAGAGGAGCCCCTGTACCACTGGAACCTTCCTCTTTATGTCCGGATATTTGTTCTGCCTCAGGACCATCTCTGGAAATTCCCAGTCCCACTGTCTTCTCCTCTGCTGCTTAAACATACCCGAAACAAAATAGATGAAGTTATCCCCATGCTGAACAATAGGAAAAAAAAAACCAAATCAAAACAAAACAAAAGAGTTCTTGATGTGAATCAGAGCTTAAAGGCAGAGAGACAAAATAAATCGTCCATTGTCATTAACACTCATGAAGAATGAAATACATTTTTCCTTGAAAAAAGATAGCAAACAAAGCAGCAAAGTGACATTCATCACTTTCTGGCTTTGGCCACAGCAGCAGGTGGGCAGGGGTCACACATCTGAGGAGACTCAGGGGACTCAGTGCAGCCCTATATCCCATGGTCCTGCAGCGCCAGCACCTCCTCCGCCAGGATCAGGGCTGAGGCAGCTGCCAGCGCTGCCCACCAGGGAGAGAAAAACCCTGCAGATAGGATCAGACAGGCGCAAATGTTTTCTGCCAACAAAATTTCGCATTTGCAGTATGTGTTGAATGAAACTTTTAACAGCAATTTTTTAATGCCAGTGAATATCCCCTCAGATTTTTTAAGCTACTCTGACTTGCTTGAGTTGCTAAAGAGCAAGAACTCTATGAAAATTAATAAATTGCTGCACAGCTATGTATTTAACAAAAATTCCATTTCTAAGGACCAACAGCCCATGTACCCAGCGAAAGGTACGTTTGTGGTCACTAAAGCTGTCAGGGGAAATCCTAGGGTGGGCTAAGGAGTGGGCAAGTAAAGCTGCCCCTTCTTCCCAGTCCAGCTGTAGACGCCCACATGCAAGGATCTGCAGGATTCAGCCCTGGGCAATCCCTCTGTCCAACATCTTAAGCTTGCTCTGACTGCTGCAGCCAAACTGATTTCTCATTTAAAGGAAAATTAACCTTCCCAGTGAAAGCTGGGGTTCCAGGCTGAATAGAGGGGTTGTGAACAGGAAAATCATGGAGACCCCAGCTGCAGACCTGTCAGTTCGAATCCCACCTCACTGCACACCAACCTCTGTCTACACAAGCTCTAGGTATATTTCATCCGTCCCTCCAACACACCCATTTACAGCATGGTTAAACTTTTCGAGCATTGGAGAACAGTGTGTCATTTGGTTTCCCTGCCTTTTGGAGGCTGGAAAAGCAGCTGCTGCAATTCTCATTAGGGTTGGAGTGGGTCACAGCACCTGGGCCCTGACAGCCATTACCTGGAGAGAGCATTTAACTCCTGCTGTCCAGGAGGTTCTTCAGCTGGGAGAGGAGGTGGGCAGCAGGCATGAAGAGGAAGGATGCATTTGGGCTTCACACATGAAGTGTGACCATGGTCTGGATGTCACCACAAAGGGCATAGAGTCCCCTAGCCCCCAGCATCATCTCTGGTTTCTCACCCTGGTGCTCAGCTCAGGTGCCACTGCCACAACAAACCCAACCCATTCACTAGGGGAATTATGGACATAAAGCAAAAAGAAAAAAATCACAGCACAAGGCACAGCAATTGCCGAGTGCTACAAAGTGAGACCGACACCACAGGTCATGGAGCATTGTCTCCTGTCACCCCTTTGATCATTAGTTTTGATCTGTTCAGCTCTGTAGGGCGCAGACAAATGAGAAACCCTTTCCCTGAGTACAAGAGAGGGAGCAAGGGACTGCAGGTGTTTAACAGGCAGTATTTGTGCCAGCAAAGAACTGCCATCACTACAGTTTCCCAGCACAGAGGCTCAGAGGCTTTTACTACATGCATGCAGTGAGGAGCTGAAGTATTAAGTGACTGAGTCCACCAGGAACCCCGACATCACCAGGGAAAACACACAGGCTGTGCTCTGGGATGCACCTCCCATTCCCCTCCTCCATAACCTGTGCTCAGCCCCTCTGGCTCAGCTCCTGATGCATCAGGCACTCTCTCTACCTTTACCTTGCAGACAGGTCCTTGTTTATCTGACTTGAACAGATTTTAGCAGCTGCCAGGGTGCTGCAGGGCATGCAGGGGTAAGAGGGGAAGGACCATGAGTTAGATAGGATTGCCCAAACCTAACAAAATGATGCCCCCACTCAGGGTGTTTCACAGCTGAGGAAAGGTGTATCCGGCCTTTTGGACCTCACTGGAGGCTTGCACATTTGGCAAATAAACCATGTTAGACATTTTGCAGTTCAGATGAGTTAATGGAGGTTGGAGAGCAGCAGAAGGTTGCCAGGTCATGACTTCAGTGAAATCAAAGCACATTAGCAATAATTAGAGGAGTTTTTCTATAAATACTCCGAGGTCTGTAAAATACAAGAGGCACACACGGCTGCTGCCCAGCCCTAGCCCAGGACCACTTCCAAGGCATCTGCTCAGGCTGAACACTGTGATTACAGTAGGACATCCTGGCTATGGCTCAGCTCCCCAAAACATTCCTCTTCCCCAAACCAACCCTCAGATAACGACACGTTTTGCTCAGAAATGCCTGGCGAGCCATCCTGAGAGCAGTGCTAAGACACCTGCACAGTATCACCACAGCAGGGTAAGGTTGTCATTATCTAGACTTTGTGGGGGACAAGCATTACACACTAAAGGCACCTTGCTACAACCAATCTCTCTCAGGGCCGTGACAGAGCAGAGCTCTGCCTGGCTTTAGCTCTGCTTGTGGGATGGGTGCGTGCTTGTGCCATCTCCTACAACCATGCCCGTGCACTCCCTACAACCAGGTGCAAGGAAAGGTTGAGGGAACTCAAAACTGAATTGCAATGAGAATACAAAGACCTTCTCACAGCGATCTCCTGAAGTGGTGTCACACACTGCCTGTGACATCTCCCTCTCACTGATTCCCTTTCAGCACACTCTGGTACTTCCTCTGCCGAGGCACTCAGTCCTGCCCAGCATCCATAGGCAATCTCACACCACTTCTCCTGGCTGGAGCATCTGCAGGGAGGCACTGATTCATTGGCTCCAGGTAGAAAGACACAGTTCTATTCTTCCTCACCTTGTAGTGACTACAGACACAGCCTTTATAGGAAGGCTTGCCATCAGATGGCTTCAAGTGAGACGCTTTTTCCCACACAGGCTGCAGCGATGCTGGATTTCTTGTGGGAAAGTGCCATCCTGTGGCAATGTGTGAAACCCTGACTGCATCGAGCCTGCACACTCCCGCCAGGTCAGCCTCAGACAACTAAAACTTGTGCTGCAGTAAGGCCCAGTGCCCCTCTCATGCCCACGGTGCTTCAGCTGCAAATCTGCATTACAACAGATGCCTCCATTTCCCTTATTCTCTGGCTTCCTTGGGACTTTTACCATTTACTTTATATTTGTTATTATTGTTTTGGTATTTTTCACCACTAACATGGCCCAGCTAAATCGGAGTTTGGAGAAACAATAAAACCAACCCAAAATGAAGCACCACCTTGCTGAATGGAGGCTTTGGGGGTTTCATCTCAGAGCAGTCACTGCTGACAGAGCCTTTGCCATGCTGTGGGCAGCAGGTCCAGCCTTGGGCTCTGCAACAAGGGAGGGATGGGGAGACGCAAACATGACCAGGGAGACAATTTTCTATATAGCTGAGTAGCAAGAGCATTTAGCTGGGAAGGAGAAATATATTTAAACCCCAGCTCCAGTTAATGTTCATTCATTAAAAACATTGGAACAAGTCCATGATGCTAAAAGAGATTTGTCCTGGTGCTAATGTAGCAGGTCAGCTTCTGGGCTTTCATGAAGTGGAAATGGCTTCTTCTGTGCTGCTCTGTCTTTCAAACAAACCATCTTTCTTGACCCTTTAATGCATGAAAAGAAGGAAAATACCCCAGCCATTTTCTCAGCCATAGCAGTGTTACATGCTCCATATCAAGCACTACACCTTCAGCTCCTATAAACGAATTGCTGTTGTACTCTCTGGGCCTCCCTCCAACAGTGAATGCACTTACACTAAAAACACTGCAACTCCGGGAAAAAATAACTACAGCCGCTCTGTGAGCTACTGCCCAAACACAGGGCATTGCTTTTCATGGAGGTGAGGGACACCTGCAGCCAACACAGGTCAGGCTGTGCCTTCCCTTTGGCAGCCCACTCTTTGATAAAAATGTTGAGAGGAAAGAGACATCTGCAGCCTCCACATGGGAGCTGCGATCTCTGTGCTGTTTAAAATAGGAAACGCAAAGGCTTTTACTAGAACAGGGGACTGGCACTTGGAGCTGATTATTCCAGCACTTTACTGCTGTAGGGGAAATAAAAAAAAAAATAAAACACCCAACAAAAAGTAAGTGACACTAACAACATATTTCTTAATTTTACTGCCACAGGAGTTTTTGTCCTACACAGAAAACACCAGTTATCAGGCAGGGAGGTTGCACAGCCCTACCCCACAGCTGGCAGTAGGAGCACAGCCAGCTCAGCCAGCCCTGCAGTGCTCTCCAGGCAGCTTTTCAAGTAATAACTCATCCATCCCAACAACACCTAACATTTGGTACAAATATTTTCACAAAATGAAGAGATGAGCCTAAACCAACCTGCCAGTGACCTTTGATTTATTCCAAGTTCAGCTGCATGAAAATACCAGCTTTTAAGCCAATTAAACCTGGAGCCCTACCTCATCTACTGGAATAAAAATCAAACTCCTGGAGAAGAGTAAAGTGAGCCAAGTTTGGGCAGGCCAGACTGCAACTGTCCAGTGCTCTTTGCAATTTTCTGTGCAAAACCAGCACTGCTCCAGATAGTCCCGCAGGCACCAGGATAATAGAAGTGTAAGTCTCCTTTGTAGAATTATAAAACCCGTAAGTTGGAAAAGACCACCTCATCTTTCAGCAGATGGGGAGAGCCTGCTCCTGTGTCTTTAAGATTTCCTTTTTGAAGACTCTTCAAGAGTCCAGCCTTCCTGGACTCCTCTGCCCTTCAGGATTGCCTCCTAAGGGATTCTATCAACCAGTCTCATACACAGGACACAAAGGTACTCCAGGACATCATTCCCATTAAATCCTCCTACATGAGCATAAAATTGCCTTCTTCATGTAACCTCCCCAGTAACAAGCCTTTGGAGGAGAAAAATATAATTTTTTTTTTTTTTTAACACTTGCCTTTGCAATTAGCATTTTGTATGCTTTAAGCCCAACCCAACACAGAACAAGGGGAGATCCAAGTTTCGAGATTGCAGAGGGTTTTTCTGGAATTGCCTGTGTGTATTTACAGTCCCATGGGATGACCTACCCAGATGCTGCTGAGCCCCTTCACCCCTCAGCAGCTGCAGATCAGATTTGGAACTGGTGTTACAGGTGCAGAATACTGATGTGAGCCATTTCCAGAGTTATTCCCACCATACAAAATTGAATTTAGTATTATGGCTGGTGTGTTTAAGGACTGATGACTCTCCATGCTCTCTAAGTCATTAATAGGAGCTGCTCATACTTTTTTTTTTAGTTCCTTAACACACCCAAAACCAGCTGTGGCTGTGTAACATCTCCAAAATTACATCTTCAGTATAAAAAAAAATAGAAAGCACACTGCAAAAAACCTCCCACTTACTTCACTCTATGAGAAAACAATTTCAGATCACCAAAAAAAAAAAAAAAAAATCAATGGTTTTATAAGGGTATAGTTGCTTTCCCCTTCCCTTCTACACAAATGACAAATAGAAGCTTAATGCAGCTTCCCTGGAGCCTCAGGAAGATGCACACAGAACCAGAGTAACACTCGAGATCTCCCTCCAGCTGTGTGTGACAGGAAGAGGAATTCACTCCTTTTCTTTGCACTTGCTCACCCTTATGGATCTGTGTGTTAGGAATTTGAGTTTTTCAAGTGAATTTCAAGGACTTTTCTTTTCTAGAGAGGAAAAAGATCCTTGCCTTATCTTCACACCACTGTATCAAAAATCCTGTCACTAGAGTACAATACTGTTGCAGTACCAGGACTGCAGGAAAAAAACCACAGTTAATTTGAGTTGTGCATGTATATTTGCCTATTGCTGTTTTTTATCACATGAATCAGTCTATAGTTATGACTCCAACAGTGACCTCCAAAAAAAAACTAAAAAACTGTATCACTGACAGGGAGATGCTACCAATACAGTTTTGCAATACAACTAACAATTGCTTGTTAGCATCCTGTTCTATTTGATTCCAGCATGTAAACTTTTACAATGCTTGCTGTAAAAATACTTTCCCACATTTGTTTTGGAGTCCCATTTACCAAGTTTTGAACCAGCTAGAAGCTCTGGCAATTGATATGCTTCTCTGATAAAAATCAGAGGCATCTTTGCAACACAGAAGAAACCAGATCTCCCTCTTGTGGTCCTCTATGCAAACAGCCTCAGCTCCATCAGTGGGCTCAGCAGTGCCTAAAGAATGGTTTTCTCTGATCAAATATCAACAGAAATTGCAAGTGTTTCCAGTCACTACATAAAGCGTTCTTCCTAGAAAGAATGAGAAAGAGATTGTTTTCACTTTATTTTTATCTACATGGTATTTTCTTGCAGAAAAACCACAGAGATTGAAAACGCGGTGCTGACTCCTGTATAGCACCACCTGCAAGAAAGTGGGGGGAAAAAAAGTTACAGAACAAAGTAGATGAACAAACCCAACACTGGAGGAGCTGTTAGGTTTCTCTAGGTAAGTGCTATCTAGCTGAACACACAAACTGCAGTTCTAAAATGCTCACACTTGAGTTACACAAAGCACATTACATCTCTACCTCACAGACCAACCTCACTCCTCAAAAGCCACAGCGGATATGTAGGGACCCATGCTCAGAACTTCCCATGTCATGAGATTAACAAGTCTGACACCGACATAAAAAGAAATTTTGTGCCTTTATTGGAATGGTGTTAGGCTTTAAATACACCAAATTTTGATAACCTGATTATTTGGTTTAATTAGAAATGACACTACAGAACTGCAATACTGGTCCAACAGTCTTGTCTTTACTTTTTTTTTTTCCTTAAAGCAAGAGATAGTATGAAAATGCACCAAGTAATCAGAAAGCACTAGCAGGCATCGGTTAATCCAAGATAGTAGCTTCTTAGTTCCAAAAGCACTCGCATTGTATGGAACCCAGGATTTAGACTGGTCATGATTTGCAAGAGCTAGTTGCATGAGTCATGACTTTTTTCTTTTTTTTTAATTTACGTTCAAGTTGGTCACTGGTAAATTTTTTTCCTCAAATATTACAGTTTCTTTAATTCATATTTTTCCTCAAAGTATAAAAAAGTATGAAATATAAACAAGCTCCTGTATTGCACCCATGAAGGGGTACAATGGAAGCATTAGAGAGCTGACTATCTACACACCATCAAATCCCATCAAATCTTGGATAATTCATTAATATACAAAATATCAGGGCACAGAAAGAACTAAAATCCACTTTTTTTTTGTTTTGTTATGCACAGGTTCAAATAATCAATCTAAAGAAAAAACGTGATCATTTTGGCTTTCCACTACATCCACATGTTGAGACACTTATTAAAATGATCCTGCTTAACTGTGTTTGGTCTTTTTCTTATTGTCAAGTCATGTTTGTTATCTTAATACCAGCCATCAGACAAACAAGTAATCAGAAAGACTCTTCCTCCTCCCCACTTCCCCATCCCTGACCCCTGCAGGGTCAGCTTTAAGACATGACTCCAAACACAGGGTTGTGACGACAGATGCTAGGGCCAATCTCTTCATAATCTTTTTTGGTATGGCATACTTGGTAGAATTCAGGCTGTAAAGGAAAGGAAAAAAAATTAGTTTATGGTAAATTTACCTCATTTTAACAATATTAATTGTTATGTAGCCAGCAGAAAAAAATCAAATACAGATACCACAGAACTCCTGAAAATAATATACATCACAAGAAGCAATGCAAAGAATATATTCTGCCACAAAACTAAAATGCACTATTTAACAACACACACAAAGCTTTAATTCAGCCTTCATTTGCTCCTTCAAGTCTTTAAAGCCTAATGCAAAAACTTCAAAGCAGGCAGGCAGGCAGCATATATTTACCACCTGAGGTCTATCAGCAATTCACCAACCACAGCTAATATACAGTGAAGGTGAGATGAGAGCTCCAAAGGCACAGTCAGAATGGTTCCAACAAGCTCAGCTTTACAGCTAAACTTACTGTGGAAGCCAGCATTGATCCTCCAAACCAGACTGCATATCTCTGCATATGGTGTGTAATGACTTGGACATCGATGGGCTTCGGCTGCAGAAAGGAGGAGAGAAAAAAGGGACGTATTAAAAGTCACTTTCGCTGGTAAAAACTAGATCTTGTTTTAAAGGAGTGTATAGACCAAGCTTGCTTTTCACGAATCAGTATTTTCTTAAATGCTGTGTATGTAAATTTATAATGATAGCAACAGACTTTCCCTTGTACAATGAAGAGTCAGAAACAGCTCCTGCTTATAGATCAACAGTTACCTGTTTTATCAGACAAAGAGATACTTGCATTCACATCAATTTTTTCATATTATTAATTTCTTGATGGACTATTTATTTATGCAGTTATAAGCACAGATTCATACTACCCAGACCTTTTAAAGAAACACACACTTTAGGAATTTAATTTTTAAATTTCACATGATTATTCTAAGAAAGCATCAGTTGCAGGTTGGAAGTTTATCCAGGATCAATACAGTCACGGTCATGCTTTTCTAAACTACAGCAGTCGTTCCAGTCAGCCATTTCCTTTCCCTCCATATCCACACAAATCTTCATTCCTTACTTGTGCTAATCAAAACTGCCAGTGCATGTAACACTTTCAGAATTTATTTGTTCCAGCCCAACCTGCTGAAATTTGAAACAATATCTAAATATTGTTGGCAACACATTTGCAAAATTCAAGCCAGTGATTCCTTGCCATGTCTGGCACTTTGAAGAAAGAAGAATCACATCCAATTTCCTTCCTCAGGTTCTGCTTCCTTACTGAGTGGTACAAGCCTAGCAAGGAAAACAGAGACTAAACAATGTTTCTTGGGCCAAAGAATTGTGTATGACTGAAATTTCAGAGTTGTCTACATAGCATATTATAAAGCTCTGCTGGGGCTTTAATGGATTGTTCGAGCTCACATAGCTAGATTGCTACTAAAAAATAAATGAGGAAAATCACTTTAATTTTGCTTTAAAAGGAAAAAACAATTTTTTTTTCTCTGCTGGTATTTTTATGTATGCAGAGTCAACAGAAAGATGCAACAGTAAGGTCAGAGGTCTGAAGTGGAAAGAGCACAAATTAAGAATCATGCAGTTTAGTAAAAACATGAAGTCACTTAAAGGATCATAAGGTAATTTAGGTGGGAAGGGACCACATAATGCCTTTAGTTTGACCTCCTGCTCAAAGCAGGGTCAGCTATGAAGTCATAGGATGGTATTTAGGGTTTTATCCAGCTGTACCTGAAAATCAGTTATCTCCCCACATGTACTGAGGTGCTACCAGGAGTGCCATAGCCTTCCCTTCTCTAAACAAAGCTCCCTCACTCCTCACAGGACACGTGCTCCTGACTCTCCTGGCGGCTCAAGAACAAGCCTGATTCATCTCTCTTATCTTTAAGCTCAAAAGACCGAGTACAATGATTTGTAACTGATCAATAAACACTAAGCACAAAGGCAGCTGCAGTGACCAACTGCTGATATATGATCAGTGTAATGGATGAATCTCTGAAAACCCTCTGTAGGAACTTCAAACAAGATAAAGACATTTCAACAAAGACCACGATCATTGCAAGATGTTGTTTGCACATTTTCTGGGAAACAGATGCTTGTTAAGTGCATGAGCTGCACGAACCAACCTTCAGTCTGCCACCACTAAGCTCTTCACTAAGTTTCAGTCTGGCATCAACAGTCCTTTTCAAGTCTCGCTGTAAACGGCGACCGAAGTCCCTGAACATGGTTGAGCCTCCAGAGAGGACAATATTCTGTTTTGAGTAACAAAATTTGTTAACCACATCTGAAAAATGCAAGTCTTCAACTTCATCCAGCTCCTAAATTTCAAATATCTAAATATAACTTTTAAAGCAACAATTTGCAGGTACGTTATTACTGTAAGATTTAAATTATCTAACGTGTAAGTATGACACCACATGAATTCACGAGGGGTTTGTCACATTAAAATTGGTTGTGCTTTAAAATCCATTTATGTCTTATTAGATCTCACCATTTTTGGCCAGTTCTATGTTTCATCAGGGAAACATCTCATGCTGAAAAAGTGTAAGTGAACAAAGCCGACTGCATATTGGATTGATTTCTAGAGAAATAATTAATTTTGCTTGTTTGGTGTGGATTTTTTAGAGTTCCAAATATATATTTTAATAAAAAGCAAAATTCTTCTAAAACCAGTATAAAAAAGAAACATTATAACTACTGACCTTATATAGAGGACGTCTAACATCAATGGGACAATTCTGAATAACTTCATCTACTACTTCTGAGATTGGTTGCGTAAAATCAGGATTAGCGAACTGCAATCAAGGATAAAAATCAAGACAATTCAATGTGGAGGACCACATATTGCAAAGGAAAAGAGGTAAAGAGGAAAAAAAGGGAAGAACCATTCTATTATACTACAGATGTCATGAAAACTAATAATGGAAACAGTTAAGCTACATATTTTTCCTGCCATTTATAAGTGCTTTGTGTATCAACCTGAATTTGTATAAAGATTAGTAGCAATCAAGAACCAAACCATGCTGACTTACAGCAATAGCTGGTACCTATTTATAAATAAGGAGAAATGTAAGTCAGGATAACCACTTATGTACAATTTTGCAAATAGGATTTCTCTGCTATCATCTAAAAATGCATCTAAAAGAGAAAGTATAGACAATTCAAATCAACTTACTTCAGGATGGAAGAAAATCTCTGGCCCCAGGAATCTCTCATAACCAACATCAATGGTAAATTCTTTCTTTGAGATAGCATTAATTCCAGTATATTGTTTAATCCACTTTGTACCATCTGTGTCATACTTGTTAAATTCTTTTACTAAGTCAGGGCAAACATAACTAAAGCGCTCCTGCAAATGGAATAGATACAGTTAGAACTATCCAAAGTATAGAAGAGAAAACTGGCAAGAAATGTCAAAGTGTAGTAATTCAAACTTTTAAGAATAAGTATTAAATTGGCAGATAAAGAATAGGCCTCAAAACAGCTGAACTGACATTTACTGTACACAGGTAGATAATGGTTCTGCTACTACAGATCATTTCTGTGCAGCACTGAAAGTTCTTGCTGAGCTAAATTACTTTTCTTCCGCTTTTCCTCTAAACTTCAGTGATTGTGAGAAATTAATTCTGAAGTACACAGAAGAACTGCCACAGAAACAAAATTTAAGTGTACTTCAAGCTGACTGTCTTCCTGAATAGCTTTGTTCTCTGTGTAATGCGTACTACAAAAAAGAACATACTAATATTCAGAAAGAATATACGAGCAATTACAGCTCTTTATATGACACATCCAGCCAATAGTATTTCCTACAGAGTATTACAGTAACAATAGTGACAGGATAATAACAACGACAATAATGATAATGGAGGGGAAGAGAAAGGGGAGACAATAGGTGAAGAGCGAAATTCCAGGCCAGACTGATTATAACCCAACTGTAAACCTTGAGTTTAAGCTATTTCATGTTATTATATCATTTAGAAATTTTTATATTACTTAGAGACCCATCACTCAGAAGTACAATTACTTTCAGATATTCTTGCACTTTAAAACCAGATATCAAGTTGTGATACAAAATAACCTTAACATCTGCAACATCCACATTACCTTCACTGCTTTAGCTGTTTCCAAGGATTGCTCAGGAGGAATTCCTACTTCTCTCTCCCTCAGCAACTGCTGAATGAAGTATGTAATATCTCTCCCAGCAATTGGAATGTGTTTGATACAGCTGCCAATCACGTAGCCTTCAGCCTGCAAACAAAATTAATGGAGACAAAGATACTGGTAAGAACTACTTTCAACAAAGCTCAGGAGGGAGAGAAAGACATGGAGTCTAAACTCCTATCCACAACCTGTGATTCTGAGGCTGAAGCCCTTTAAGACTGGCTCATATAATTACCACAAATCCAACTCTTCACAATATAGCCTTACTTTACTTTGCATTGGTTCATAATTCTTACAAGGTTAGAAGGAACAGAAAGGTCACTAGTACATAAGGCAGACAAATCACTGTACTCACTATTCCTTGGCCTTTATTTTCTCTTCAAAATGAGGTTACTCTTACCAAAAAGGTCAAAGAACCTTGTTTCGTGAAATATTATTTTAGAATAACTGATGTGGCCCTGCAGTCACAGCCACTGATGTAAGACGTTACAATCCACATGAACCAAAATTAATTTTCTGAAAGCAGGGAGAAAATGCATCATTTCAGCACATTAATTGAGACTGCTTAGAACATCAGACTGGCCCATCCTCATCCATCAAACTACCCTTATAAGTCACACTCATCCTGGGGACCAGTATCAATGCACTAAAAATATCTGGTTTAAACAAAGAAACCAAGTGTGCAAGGTTGGCCTTCAACCCTACCAGACCTGTTAAATCCAAAACAGATGAATTCAGATATCACACTCATATTAAATGCTTATATTTTCCTGTATACACACAACTCACATTCATACAAAAAATGTCTTACTAACGCAGAAAATAATGTCATAAAAATTTACCCCTACCGTTATTTCACTAGAGAGATAAGCATTTGTTAATTCCTTTTTATCTATTTTATAATAGAAGTGGTAGAACATTGTTGACAATTTGTTCAACAAGTTTAAAAATTTCAATAATCAAGTAAATGGCATTCTGCAAAGGAGGTTAATGCTTCATTTGCTATTGAATACTTACTCTTATTTCAATTTAAAAAAAACAAGCCCACAAATCAGGAAAAGTTCAACTCCTTTAAACAGTGATTTGAACTACTAAGTACAATTTTAAAAGTTTACATATAGAAAGTTTGAGGCATCAACTGTTTCCTAAGTCTATTAAAAACACACTATCTTGGCTGAACAGTCTGAACAAAGATTCAGCCACTATATTCCACCAAAATTAATAAGAAATTGCTATATGACAGTATATGTTTGACCACCACCAATGCTACTACTTTTTGAAAACTGATGTCACTATGGCATGATAAAGCTTTGTATACATTTTTGTCTTAAATTTTTCATGTTGAAAATACAAATGTATCTGGTACATAGACATTAATTTAACTCCCCCAGGAAAGACAGGCAGAGAAACCTATTACCAGTCCCAGGAAATGAAGAACACTATTAAATATTTCAGTTATAAAATTTCGAACATGTAGCTCATTAAAGGAAATCTATACCCACAGTAAAACCAATAATTTGACAGTAAAGAAACTGCAGCTCTATGTGTCCATT
The DNA here is from genome assembly GCA_013397935.1 of Dasyornis broadbenti. NCBI lineage: Eukaryota > Metazoa > Chordata > Aves > Passeriformes > Dasyornithidae > Dasyornis > Dasyornis broadbenti. Next base: position 35,427 of record VZRN01000521.1, on the reverse strand, counting down.
ATTTAATAAAACATCCCACAATCATCCAAGTTTTTGCTTTAGCAACTTGATGTATTGGAACAGATTCAACACTAACCAACCCTAGGGGCTGTTTGCTTCCAGTCATGCACGAACTTTGTCTTTGCTTATATGGCTGAAGCACTACTAAACACTGGGCAATAGATGGAGAAAAACTGTAACCAGTACTACACATGCTCTCAAACACTTTGTATTATTTCTATTTTATATATAAATGGACTGAGTTAAATGAAAATAAAAAGTGAAATTTTTTCTACTGACTACTGTAAAGAGCATATTCACTCTTACCAGCAAACCAAATTGGAAATGTGCTAAAGCAATTTCACCCATCACTTAGCTTGGCCTTGGCAATTCACTTTTTAAGGTAAGTCGCTCAAAGACAATATACCCTGCCAAACTCAGGGTTACAGAGAAGTTCTTCAAGAGTTTCTGCACTACAAAATGAACCAAAACTCACACCCACACCCCTGAAAATTATCTGACGTTTTCGAAGACTCCTATCTATACTTCAGTGTGTGTAGGTGTACGCTTCAGAGAACCTACAGGACAAATTGTTCTCCATTGAAGCTGTTTCTGTAGCTTAGAGGCACACTTACCACAGGAATCACATGAGTGACACCATCTCCACTGTCTATAACTGTGCCAGTCAGTGTTCGCTCTCCTACTTGTCTTGACGTCCAAGACGCAGCTAAGGCAAGGACAGCCTTGGAAAAAAACACACACCAAAATCAAATATTAGTAAAACATCTGTCTGCACACCCCACTTTTCACTATCCCTCCCCCAAGGACACCCAGACTGACACCTTCACAGCAATTTACAGCACAGAAACTGATTTAATAATATTATATATATTTAAACAACAGCTTAGAAAAAAGAGGCTGCACAAATTTAGTTTTGGACTCCTGCCTGATGGGTTTTTTAGCCATGCTCAATCATAATTTTTTCATTTCATATTGAGAGAGATTCAATTCTTGGATTAATACAATTATTGATGTGGTGTGGCTTTTTATTTACTTATGATCTAAAAGATATAATACTCTTTTACTATTATTGTTACTAGAGAAGTAACAGAGGAACAGTACCCAGTAACCACCCACAGAATCAAAGCATGTCAAACATGCAGTGCTGGAACTGCCAGCCAGAGGGACATAAAAGTATTCCAAACCCCAGTTACACAGTTTTCACTGTGAAATTAGTTTTAGCCCAAGGAGAAATATTGCAGCTGTGACTTTCAACAGCTCTGCCCTTACCTGAACAGCAATATATAGCCCTGGAACGTTGAAAGACTCAAACATGATTTCAGCAGTATATTCTCTATTTTCTGGAGTATTTAATGGAGGCTCAGTCTGTGAGACAAAAAAAAAAAACCTACGAGTTTTACTTGCATTCAAACCAAACATTTGACTTAAAAAATCAAACAAAACCAAACCCAACAAATCCTAAGTTTTGTAAGATGAGTCATTCAATAATAGCATGTAAAAATAGTAATGAACAAAGAGTGCTTTTAAGAATTTATGTAAATTGCATTAAAAGAAAAACAGAAAAGCAATAAAAGCATTACAGTAGTTACTGCTTAAGAATTTACATCCAAGACCCCCTTTGTGGGTTGGTTAGCTCATTACAACTTTCAATTTCACTTGAAAGAATCAAGGACTACCAAAATATGTCAAAGGATGTGGTTTAGCACATTTAAAGAATTACATTTTATAGATTTCTCAGTGAAAAGAGCTGTTTTCCTTCAGAAGGTAACCACTCTAACACAAGTTGATATGCTCAGCTGTGGGAATGTACTCAATTGGGAAAAGCTGAACAACATAAAACATACCATAATAGTGTGATATAGTTTTCATTGAAATATCAAACATACTAAAAGCTCTACTCTGAAGGAGTATTTTGGATAGAGCTACAGAATATTTGAGAAAAAAATAACACTCTTCCACTGTGTAACAGGAGGGTAAAAAGTAGGAGGGAGTCAGACTCTTCACAAAGGTGTTAAAACAAGGGGCCAGGGACACAAAATTCAACATGGGAAATCCTAAGTAGATACTAGGGCGAAAAAGGTAACATGAGGGTCATCAAACACTGGAAAAGGGGCCCAGGGTTGTTATGGCATCTTGATCCTTGGAAAGATTCACAGCTTGGCTGGACACAGCCTTGAACAACTGGACCTAATTATTGCTTCAAGATGATGGAAGCATTAAACAGGTATGGCCAACACCTCCAATTCCAAACTTGGGTCTATAAATATCACACTAAACCAAAATGCCTATTTCAATGGCCTTACATAAAATACTAAGGAATAGCAGATGCTTCAGAATAATATTGACCTTAATTTGGATCTAATCGGCCCAAACATGACAATCAACCCTTCCAGTTTCACAGAAAATAAAAGACAAAAATTTACTCTCTAGATACTTCATCCAGATGGCAGTACTGTAAAAACAAAATAATTGCCATTATGTAAAGTCAAAACACAAGAATTTTTTTTGTCTCAAACATATGAACTTGATATTATTGAATTCAGTGAAGTAGTAAAAAAGTGATGAATCAGACAATTTGGAGGGAAATGAGAAGAGAAATATGTTTGCTGTTCAGACACATTGACATTTTTAGAAAATTAAAGAACCTGGATGGTTTAAGGCGGGTCAAGAAAACTCCAGGTAATTTATTTACTTTAGCTTTCAAAATACGCATATTTGTATTTGAGAACTGACATAAATCAGCACATTGTTATTCATCATATGCAATTTCCTCAGTAGGGCATAAATTCACCTACCAAAAGAAAATAATGGTCCTCGGGTTCTGCCCTTAGATACTTAAAGATTACTTGCTCCATAAACCTCTCCATCAAGTCCCAGTCTTCAACTATACCATGGCGGATAGGCCACTGTTGGAGAAAAATATCAAATTATAATAGGAAACAAGAGGGAAAAAAGAAACACTCAAAAACAAACAAACACTCTGTTTTCAGCTGCAGTAAAAGTGTATGATCTATACAGGCAAGCTTCCCCTATTCCCATGTGACACCCATTCAAAATTCTGATTCCAACCTGGAGTAGCAGAGACAACACACTGCATTTTTTTCAGTGCAACAGAATGATGGCACTGGGAAAAGTCAAAGGCTCCCCTAGCCCAGTGCCCCAACTCTGCTGCTGCTGACAGAAGTTGCCAAGGAACAGGAGAATGCAGCATTTCTGCTTAACACTCTCCCAGCCTTCCTTCACTTCTGAAGAAATATATACTCACAGTGTTTTGCAAATTCCCACAAGCTCCTGAAAGTCAACAAAACCAACACCAAAGCTTATTTTCCATTTAAACAGAGTTAATAAATAAAAAAGATTTAATTTACTCAAAAAGCATTCTTAATATTATATTTACTGTATATGTGATGCTTGCTAAACGGTATTGAAAAATTATTTTTAAAATTTCGGTTAATACCTTGGTTGCATAAGTTGGTTTTTCTATTGCTTCGTCCCCAATAAAGAAGTCTAAATCATCCACACCTTTCAAAACCCTCCTTTGTGCTTGATCAACCACTTTTGCTGACTCTTTGATAGCGATACCTTCAACAGAGAACACAAACATTGCCGTAGGTCATATATCCTGCACTAAAAAGAGAAAATCTACACTGAAAAACAGAAGTACACTGTAATCACAATCATCCTTTGTTGCAAGTATAAGTCAGAAAAGCTGCATAGAACACCAGTAATTTGAATTCCAATCCTGGGTAAGCATGGTAAGGACTTTAAAAAGTAACACAATAACAGACTTAAAGACAAAATTAATTGTTAGACACTCAACATGAAATCAGGAAGAAAAAAATATAAACAGAATCACCAAAATAAGATATCCCTACAGATCTCATTTTATTCAAAGATGCTAATTTTCTGCACACTCCAATAACAACAATAAGAATTTCAAGTATTATTAGTACTGTTATTCTTTTAAAAAGAATGACTCCCCAGCTACCAGAGTTGCAGCACCAGCAATATCTGCTGTATTTTTTTCAAGCCTTACTAATTGCCTTTGAACACAATCCTCCATGCAGATGAGGAAGTTTATATATGTAAGCAGCATTAATATCAGCCTCAACTGTTCAAAGGTTGTGCTCCAAAACCTCTTTCAATGGAAGAAGTATTTTTCTAGTTCTCCTGTTCAACGAAATGTTATGTCTGCTCACAACTAAGATTAAAAAAAAAAAATTTGTGGAAACAGCTGCAGCAGTCTCAAGCCCACCAGACAGGGCAGCACAGCTACAGATCTGGAAAGGCACAGCTTGCTAAGGGATAAAGCACCTTGACTTCACTGATCCTCCCCATCCTCCTCCCTCCTCTTCCCACACAGAGCAACACAAGCAGAGCTGTGCAGCCAGAGAAACTAAGAAGTTGAATGTTGTGAAAGACTGAACAGGATGAAACAGAAGTTATTATTCTGAGCTCTTCAGGAAGAAAACTGAATCATACTGCAACTTCTGTAGCTGCTTACAGGAGAGCAGAGAGGAAGCAGAAGGCTGGAGGAAGCCAAATAGAAGGGGGGTAAGATGGGAAGCAGAAGCTAAAATCACAGGGAAGGAAATGTCGCAAGGCAGGTGCCTGCTGCAAGTGAAGAGAGGGATCTTGATGAATATTTTCAGGTCATTGTTAGAGAGCTCACACATCCAGGGGAATTTTTTTGCCCAGATGTGTGTTATCTTCAAGAACTTTCCAATAAAATCCACCACTTGCCACAGGATTATACCAACTTTCAAGCCCAACTGGTTTCACCCTCTTAGAAGCCTAAAACAAGATGAGAGCTCTCAAATATTTTGCTGCCCTCGAGGCCAGCTTGTTCAGCCCTGGGTTTGAGAGGCAGAAATTAGGAGCAAACAACTTGAATCAAGAATCATATCCTGAAAACACAAACAAGAAAATAAATCTTGCTGAAACCTCAGCTGTGGTGCCCAAGGACGGGCAGCACTCCAGCAGTACTCGGAGCAGTTGCCTTTGGTTTGCTTGGCACAAGAATTAAGAGCTTTTAGAAAACAAAACCAACATCCTTGCATTGAATCAATTTTTGTGTTGAAAGACTACTCAAGCCAGTTTTTGCCCTTAGAAGTAAAGAAAAGGCCATCAGCTATCACAGATAAACTGAAATAAAGAAAAATCAAGGGGATTACTGGTAATGGGAAGAAAGCGACTCCCATTTTAACATACAGCAGGAAGAACCTGATCAGGTGAATTAAAATCAAGCAAAATTAATGATCTAAGATCTAAAAAGCAGCCAGGGAAGAAAGCAGTGAACCCAAGCCTCATCAAAATATTGGCCCAATATATTCTCTTTTACTTTATTTTTAATGCAAGCATTTATCATCTCTACAGAAGTATATTCACAATTAAATCAAGAACACAACATAAGGAGATAAAAACTTGTTAAGAGCAGGAGTGAATAAGATAAGCTACAAGTGAACAATGCATAAGGAATGCTGCTCTGACCTGTTCAACAGTAAACATTAATTTTAGAGAATCAAACTGATAAAATGCAACTGCCTCTACTGGAAGTCAAAGGAGAAGCCAAACCATTTTTCCACTGGGAATAATATTAAGGAAATTATAGACACCAAAGTACTTTTTGTAACATTTTACTTTGAAACTAGGTACTGCTGTACTCTATTTTTGTTTCTCTAATGTGGATTTACCCAGTGCTATTTCATTTCATTCAAGGCAAAGGATTAAGGCAAACTCATGCAGTTACTGTAATTATCCAGCTTGGATTGCAGTACAAATGAAAACAATACCTTTTTTTATTGAGACAATTGCAATCAAGGGCTATTTCAGCTATAGGAGCATCTAGACTGAGCATCTTTTTTTCCATACACCCCACTACATCAAAAGGCTGCCAAAAAAATCTCATTTCTCGTCCTTCTCTTCTACTTTAGTAGCATCCCTGTTATATAAACTTCCCTGCTTAATGATCTGACAGGTCATTTCCCAGTGTTTAAAGTGTCATGATATTTCTCCTTTTTGGGAACAAGAAAGTGATCTTCAAATTAAATAAACCAAATCTAAAGATGCAGAAAAAGTACATAAACTCTATTTGTCTGAAATTAAATAACCACTTGCCCATTTACAATTTAACAACTTCAATGAAGTTTAAAGAGCAATGTAAGGGTTTTCCAGTATTTAGAAACTTTTTACGTCTAAAGTTAAACTAGCTTTTTTGTGAAAAGCGAAACTGTAGAGTGTTTTATATGACACTGAAATAAATGTAATGAAATTAATTTAGAAAACCAAATAATCTAAGAAATACCTATTAGAAGCCAAAATAGAAGACACTGACAAGATTCTGTTAATGTTATCTCCTATTCTCACCCAAGTAAGTGAGTGAACCTTACCTCTCCATGAAAACTACTTTTTGAAGTACATTTACTAGAAAAGTTAACACAGAGCCTGAACAACAAAGTTCTATTTTACAGTGACTGTGTTGAAATAGTACTAGTTCCAGCTCTCTTCCTGTTGTATTTGCAAGGAAAACAGGGTGTGCTAATTATTCCTTTTCACCAGGATGTAATCCGTGATTACTTTGGCACAGACGAACAATGACGAACTGCCAAGTGGTGTAGGAGGTCAAAAGGTGAAGCATTTCTAAAGGAAGCTGAGTGAGTGCCACTCTCTGGAGCAGAACTGTATCTCTTCAAGTGGGAGAAACAGTTCGGAAGACAGGCAGCAAATAAATAAGCTATTCTACATGGGAGGAAAAAAAACTGACAGTTTCTTGTTGTATTTGCAAAACACAGTAAATAGCACAGCTGTAACACTGACAACTACCAGGCAAGCAGAACACTTTAAACCCTAGAGATATTCAATTATACAAGTTTAATTTATTTTCCTGTTAAAATCAACTCTTAAGTTTTACCAGATAAACCCCTAGATGGGAAAGAACCTCCTACAAAGTAAATGTGGCCACGCTACTGGATTTTAACGCTATTTCAATTTCCAACAGATTAGCTTCAATATTAGTAACCTTTTTAAATGAACATATCTTTCTAAACTGAGTATCCATAACAAAACAGAAGAGCCACGTTATTACTCTGGCACATCACTCAGAGGTCAAGTCAGCCTCTGTTAATGTTGGTTTTTTGTTTGTTTTTTTTACATGGCTTGTTACAGAAATTTAAGAGGAACTTCAGCGTTGATACACAATAACAAATACTTACATGAAGGGATAATGAACTGGGGTTCAGTGTTACCCGCATATCCGAGCTTTGTATACCTGTTGAGGCAAAAAAATATTAGGTTGTAATATTTAATACCACAAATAACAAAGATATCTCCCTACTTTAATGAACAGACCCCTCTTCTCCTAACTAGGACACACTGACTTTTCTTTAAAAATGAACAAACAAACAAACAAACAAATCTAAGGCAAACTAAGATCTCTCTTTTAAAGTGTAAAACAATGCTCCCTGCCACAGATCAAGCATCACTGCTAACTTCTACTCGAATAAAATTGTAAGGAATACAAAGTATGTAATTCAATCCATCAATGTTTAGGAGTATAGTTTTGTCAGAGCAGTTCTTCCCTGCTCAGCAGCTAGCATAGAAATATTTTCATACAGCTAATGCTAATAGTAGAAGTGTTTTTGTAATTCCCAACTACAGGGGGGAAACGTGGCCCTGCCCATGGGCTGCCAGCAAGGCATGAGGCAGGGCTGGCCATCCTCGTGACACAGCATTTCCCAAGACATGCTACTGTAGGTGGCAAGTCCTGACAGCTGATAATGATGAGTTGTAGCAAAAGACACTCCATTTCACAAACGGAAAACAGTGCCAAAATATGTCTACTAAGAGTAAAGAAAGCAAGAGGAAAACAACTGCATGCCTTCACCCAATCTCCAGAATGTGCTATGGATATATACATTATCTTCATTATCACGCTATAAGAAAACTGAAGAAATTGAAGTATTCATGAAAAATAACTACATAATTCAGGATACCAAAACTATCAAGCTGCTAGAAGTGTTGTCACCAAAGCAGCATAGGCAAATTCTAAACCATGCAGACCAAAATGCACTGCTCTAACTCGAGTTAGAGCCTACCCACGTTTTTAACAGACACAGACATGACCAAGTTCTCATTTTCTCCATACAGTCAGGCAGCTGCACTAAATTGGCACCATCAGCAAAAGCATGAACGCTGTAGTAGCACCTCTACAGCTTTCAGCACTCTGACGTAAACCTGGAAGCTCTTAGGAGGTATAAGGCAGCAGTAACTTTACCAAACCATAAATTCATGGCAATAACACAGCAAGGGGTTGGTGAAGAGCAGTGCTGCTGCAGGTTTGGCTGTGATGCCTCTCACGCAGCAGTGAGCAGCTTGTACACGTGCTCAGTAACACCTACACCATTTCTATCACTGATGCTAATTGCAGCCATCAGCGCTGGGCCTGATCTCGTGTATAACACACTGCGATGGTTGTGAGTAACCACGCACAGAAGCTTGACTTCATAGTGATCAACAGGAATGTTTATTGACAAGGAAAACTTCACAGCCAAAAGATGATAAATAATGAAAAAAAAGAAACTAAATATCAGAAGAACGTCACACCTCATGAAGACATCAGCATTAGGCACTGTATGTGCTTCAGCTCAGGACATACAACTTGGATTTTACTCATTCAAGTTTGTTTTTAATTTTCGTCTTAAAGATCTACTTTCCAAAAGAAATATCAAGAATGCCACAAACTGGTGCTTCTGTAACCTATTTAGCAGAGTAAAGCTGTTCACTGTATCTATAGTGTTTTAAGAGGCTTTTAGTGCCACAATTACTAAGTAAACCAGCAAATACTCACTCCCTCTGCCTTTCCTGGCAAACCAGAACTGTGGCATGTAGATTTTAAAGCTAAATCTACACAAGAACTTTGGAGCCTGAATGCTACACAAACCTACAGCTAGATTAGAAGCGTTTTTTAACAGTTAAAAAAGTTAAAACTGTTTGATTATTAAACTCAGTATTTCAAACAAAGCAAAAGCTATACTGTTGCAGGTAACTGGCAGCTTAGCTGCCTGTGGGTGGGAGTCTGCCCAGCACACACAGCCAGCAGACTGAAAGAAAAATAGTCTCATGAAAGATGCATTTTATATAAAAAGACTGTATTCAGACATAAAATCAGCATCTATAAAAATACTATGGCCTACTCAGCAAGAAGTGTACTGACTCAGGGAAAAAAAAAAAAGTAGTGCATTTTTAGGCTTCCAAGAAAAGAAAGGGGAAAAACCTGCATGACTTTTGGTCCTGAATATTAGAGCATTATATCAGCAAGTCTCCAATGCAGTATCCCACACAACACTTCACATCTCTCATGTGCCAAGGCTTCCTTGCACACCTGGAATTGCAGCATGCTGGCCCAAAGGTCAGGGAAGGACCCACTGCCCTCTCGGGAGCCTCAGGCCCACAGCACAGCCAGGGACCATGGCAGAACACACAATAAACACTAAGACTAATTTTCATAACTAAACCCATATAGAGATATTTGTGAATTAAAATCAAGTCTAAAAATGTGATGGGAAGGCAAAAGGCTAAAGTAAAAGTGAATGAAAGTTGATAAAAATCTTGAATTCTCTAAATGCACAAACAGTGGGATTCTTTACAAATTAACTTTTGTAGATATGAAGCTTTATACAGACTGATCAGATCTATTCTATCATTGTCACTTGAAGTAAATATTTAAATCACATGAAAAGAAGGATACTATAGGCAATCCAGATCCCACAAGTATACAGTTTCCACAAGGAGTTCATACATGGCAACGTGTGTCTGACTAACGTATGATTCACAGGGGAACAAGGCACACCCCATCTTCTTCAGGGCATTAAGCACTGCTGCTAAAGAATCCTGACTGTAGAGATATCCGAAGGCAGTACCAATACTGAATCACAGTTTGCCATAAATCACCCCTTGTCTTGCTACACAGCACTGAAGAGTGGCAGAAGGGACTTGCATAGAGGCAGGCAGGCACATGCCATTAATAAGACATGGACTCTGCTTTCCCACACGGAATTTGGGGCATCCAGCAGTAAGAGCACAAGGCACTGCACAGAGGAGTGTAATGGTATAAGCTGATTTCTATTAAAATCTGTAACACAGGACTGATTTACAAAACCCTAAAGGTGAAAACCTTGATTGTTCGGGTGTTTTCCTTTATTTTTCTACGTTCAGGTCCCTGAAGTGTTTCTGTAGGCGGTTTAGCTCATTAAAAAAAAAAACCACAACAAATAAAAAACAGGCAAAAAAAATTTGTTGGATAATCAAGACCTTTCGCTTAAGTTCAGAAAATCAGCCACAGAGTATCCAACAGCAGTACACAAAGTCTCTACACATACTTGCATGTCTGTATATGGAGGACCACACACATACACACCCCCTCCCACACTATATAGTATATATACTCAGTATATATATGTATATATACTCTCCCTCAGTATACATACATATATATATGTATGTATATATATCTTTATATATATATACACAGTGCTGATATTCCCCAGTGACTTCCCTGCAACACCACTCTCTCGTCTACACCACATAAGGATGTGACAAACAAAACGTGGTATTTTTGTAATGGACATTCATAGCACAAACAAGTTTGGGAAAGCAACTAATGAAGGTTCATGCTGAGTTAACTCTACTAACCCAGACCTCACCTATCAGTGGAGAAGTATCTCCAGCATGTGATCCTAACCTTCAAAAACTCACATCCTGAAACTGCACAGCAGCTCTGCAGTTTCTGCCCGAGAGCTCTCTGGAAGGACAGCGAAAGGGCTTTCCACAATGTTCTCAACTGCACTAATGGGATTTCTTACATGTGCTCTCTCACCTAGAATAGATGTTTCTGTGGCTATGACACGAAAGCAATGTCACTGGAAGGTTACTTATGCATTAGTCACGCAGACAATTTTAAAGCCAAAAGGAAACTGTGCTGAGGGTAAGAACTTGTAATGAGGATGTCATTACCAGAACCTCCATCTGCAAACCACAAATTATGACCATGTGCCTTTGCTCCACTGCTTTCCTGCCCACAACAAATGCCATTCTCCCAAGTTATACACCCTAGTTCAAGCACAACTGCAATTTTAACAGAAGTGAGGAATAGGGGGACAACTGCTTTGTGGGCAATGCAGTTGTCCAGCTGCTCCTGGAAGTACCACAGAGCTGGGGAGTCCAGCATGGGTTGTGAGTGTCATTTCTCTGACAGCTTCACACAAAGACAGGAGTTAACCAAGCACAAGCAGACACAAGAGCACTCAAGGACAAGCATCAGCTGATCTTTAACTCCTACAGCAAATCTGGGTTGCAGTCTATTCCTCAGCTACTCCTAATAACCTAGGGTAACAGAAATGTCACACATTTAAAATGCATACAAAAACAGAAGGAAGGTGTACCCGCAATGCTGGTCCCATCAGAAAGATGCAAAGCAACTGGAAAAACAAACAAAAGAAAAAAGATACACTTTTCCGTAGGAAGAGTAAAGCAAGTGGGAGTAAAAAACCCAAAACTGAAGGAAATCAAAACTGTCTCTTTCTTGTTTACTTTCAAGGTGCACCTGATTAGAAAAACAAGGATGTTTTGTTTAGAGGGCTATTTTTTTTTTCATTGTTCATCAAATTGCTCTGTTCATGATGGCTCTGAATTACTGTTCACCATCTGAGCCATAACCCTTCTCTGCAAGTTCTCATTCCAAATACAACAATTCCTGTGCCTGTATTTCGCCCTGCAGATGCAATGGGCTTCCCAGGCACCACAGCCTCTACAGTATGCATGTGTAAGTTCTCAAATTCTATTTTGGTGTGTACCACAGCCTATACATCATGCCCAGCAAGGTTTCTCTGCCTAAACACATCTCAAATCCTATGCAGAACCCACCCAAGTGGTCATGTTCCAAGCAAGTCTAACATCCAGTGATGGGATTAAGCTTTACATAGAGTTAAATGCATTTATTGTTAAATGTAAGCTGATACTGCCTTTTTGCAAGGTGTCACACTTGCTCAGGCAGCAGGAGATCCCTGCTCTATATCCTCTTCCATGCTAATGGGTCTGGAGCCAATCTCCCATTTCCCTTGAGAGCCTCTTCCCATGTGCTTATGCACACTCCTGAGGCACGAGTGCTTTGCATTTCTTTACTGAAACCATGTGGAGAAAAGACGCCAGGAAACGAGGGCCAAAGACAGCAAGCAAGATGATTGCAACACACATCATTCAACACACATTTATTGCTGGCTAAATTATCTTCACTCAAAAAATTGTAATTAAGTAAGCCGAGTATAGAAGGCACCACAGAAAAACACAGTGTGGAGATTCTAAGGAGAAAATGCACATGGTAACATATACAAAAGGGCATGAAATAAATCACATGGCAAAACCTCCAAGTTTTTAAACAGAACGAAAAGGGATTCTGCTCTTCAATGCTAGCTCCTGAAATATGGTCTGTCCAAAGACACTGTCAAAAAGGGCTTAATATCCTTACCTGTTTTAACTGGAAAAATTCTACATAGACAGAAATTATAACATAGATACCACGTTTTTACTGTCTGATGTCTTCTGATAACAGCTGCCTTAAAAAGAAGTGGAACATTTCCCAAACACTGATGAATTCCTAATCATCATACACAGAGCCTCATGTGACTGAAAAGCCTGAACAAGCCTTCATGTTTTCATATGTTGCTTTTCTGCTATCATCCTTCTTGCACACCAGATAAGACTGAAAAGCCTACAAAGTATTTACTTTTCAAATCCCTGTTAAGAGAAATGATGAGAAAATCACAGTGAAAGAGGAAAGCCATCTCACCCCTTTAAAAAGGGTCCCAGCTCTAGCATCAGGTGCAAATTGGTTAAGCAGCAGCAGCAACAGAAGTCCCTGAAGAACTGATTATATTAGGAAAATGGGACTTGTATTAATAAATTAGTTTACTATCCTTTTTCAAATGTCCTTGAGAAAACACAAGACAGTAAGATTTTTAAATTAATCTTGCTTTTCATATTTTACACCTTTAGCTAATATTTTTTACCTTTTATACGTTACTAGTTTGTGTTTTTAAATAACAGCTGCTTCTGTCAAATTTTAAAACATTTTTGATCAACAAGTGTTTTAAGTAATCAATAGTGGAAGCCAAAGAATTAGCTCTATAAATGGGAAAAACCCACAAGATTAGAAGCACTCTCAGAAAAAGAACCTTCTTAAACTGTAGATAAGACACATGAAGGGATGGTAAAAGGGAGTATAGTATTTCAATGACATATGGAACCCCAGCAGAGCAGAAGTGTTAAAAATCTCAGTCTACAAGCCTGATCTTGGAATCAGCTGTATCACTGTTGTGTTTAAAACTATTATTTTACAGTATTTCCCCCCAAAAATATCAGCCCACTCAAGCAAGAACCTTCACGTTGACAACAAATAGTTCTGTGCCATTTAGTGAAATTGTCACAGTAAAACAAACCATAAGCAGATTGAAGTGGTATGCAATTTAATAAATGAGCTCAAAAGCAGCTTGAAAGAGAAGTGCTTCTAAATACATTTATTTCTTAAATACATAAAAACCACGTTTAAAAAAGGCTGATTTATCTTTAAAGGCATCTGTATTTTTGTGTAGAAATTTATCCAGTGCTGCTTTTTAACTGCAGCTACCTTTTACAACTCAGAGCACAGACACAACTGTAACACTTGCTAGTAAAATCCAGCTAAAATGGGTAGTTAAAACCACAAAGCCATGGCTGCACAGAGCCAGCCCAGAATGACCAAGAGGAACATGGCAGAGAAAAGTAGCCCGTGATACACAGCATTCAGAATAAATTCACATTTATGTAATAAGACTCTCCAGGTGACATTTTTTACACCAGTCTGGAGAACAGAGAAAGCTACTGCACTGTGCTGCTTCTAACTTTACTAACATTTGGATGGAGCAGAAGAGCAACAACTTTCAATTTTGTTTACGTTTATGCTATGCTATGTTTATGCTATATTTACTAGCAACAAATCTTTAAAAACCAACCAACTAAACAAAAAACAACAACATTGGTAGCTTGACTGTAGAAAAGTTCTTTTCTCATGAGAGTAAACAGGAAGATAAGAAGCATTTATGTCCAAAACATTGGCTTATGATTGAGCCACAAAGAGTAGACTTGAAATCAGCCCATACTTAAATGTTTTCAACTAACAAAATGCAAGTTCTGGCATTCTGATGATACTACAGTTTAAATTGTAGTCTTGGTCAATTTTATTTGTCTTTGTAAACCCCTCTCTAATATTTAATGCTTTAACACAGAAAAAGTCAGCTTTCCTTTGACTGCGTTTTCCTCAAAGTAAGAAGAGTAAACGGCTTTGGATATCATCTTTGTATAATGAGAGTAGAGTAGTTTGTGTTGGCAAAGGCAAAATGCTCCCTTTCTACTTACTGCTTCCTTTGAGACTTCTAGACTAATTCATTTTAACAAGTGTCTTAACAGTGCCTCTGTGTTACACCACAGCCACACAACACTCACCTATACTGATAGGCTTTCTATTAAATTTATATTTCATTTTTCCAAGTTTTCTCAGCATTTTTCACAGCCTGCCTACTCTCTGCAGTATTTCCAAATAATGAGGAAAAATGCCCAAAAGTCTGGCAGGCTTACATGAATAATTACTTAATAGTATAAGTTATTTAATATGAGGGGAGATTTATTTGGCAACTTTCTACATAATTTACCCAAAATAAGCTGAACATCAGGAGTTGGATTCAATTATCCTTGTGAGTCCCTTCCAACTCAGGATATTCTATGACTGCACAGACATTTATGAGGAAGAAAAAAAAACCCAAGAGGATAAATTAATTATACATATTTTTCAATGGAAGAATCAATTGAATTAACAAATACATCACTTGCAAGTAAACAAAATGTTGCACGTGAAGAAATTAAATAGGTAAAATCTAAGCCTTATGATGCAGAAAGAGCCTGACTTGACTTGGAAGATATTTCAAGCAAATGCAATGCAGGGGTTGAAGCTGTAAAGTTATTCCACATTAAAAAAATCTGATCTTTTGTGCTTGCTATTTGCACAGTTTCAGTACTTGAGAGCTCCAGCTTTGACCCATGAGCTGCGATGCCATGGCCCTAATCACATCAACCTGAGCAGTGGGCAGGATGAAACGCTGGCAAGGCAGGAGCACCCAGCAAGAACCATGGCATTGTCCCAGCACTTCCAATCTGCCCCATGCACTCATTACCACTTCAGCGTTTCAGTAGGTAACCAAATGTTTTCCATCAAGAGCAGGCTTGCACTAAAGCACCAGATTACATATTTATCATGTTACACCACGCTTCTAATAAAAGACAGTTCTGATTAGAAACAGTTGGCTTGTAGAAAAAAAAATGCCCCTCTCAGCTGTGGACAAAAACATACCAGTAAATCTTGTTTAATATAAAAAGCAGGTCTCATTTAACAGGATCACAGAGACTCTGAAGTCTGACTGTAAATATGCAGGCAGTTGTATTGTGAAAGCTCTTGCAGATGATAAACAGTGTTCCGCATCTAAGGCAAGTAATGACAAAAAAATTACTAATACTGAAAAGCTAGATAACAGATATGGTATAAAGCAAAGAATTACAATTTGGATTAATTCGTTGATAGCATTTATTTCTCAAAATAAAGTTTCAACAGATAACCTCCTGTCTGCATCTTGCTCTCCACAGACTGAGCACACCAAAACACATCCTGTGCACAGCTGCAAACATTTGCAGTGACCACAAGAGAATAATAAAGAGAAAAAGGAAATCCCAGGAAAAATAAAAACCGTACATTTATCTAGAGTTTTTCCGTCTACTCCTAAAAATGCAAACCCGTGATCAGGACAAAAAAAACCTGAATCTTATTATACTCTATATTAAGTCAGTGGATAAAATTATTATTTTTTCAATTTTGGACATAACTGAATAAACAAAACCCCAGCAATACATCACTACTAACACTTGGAAAGGATTGATGCTTCATTTTGATGGTTGAAGTAATCCTGCTACAGGCAGTAACAAGTTTGCAATCCAATTGGTATTTTTAAGCATCTACCCAAGGATGATTTCTGTTAGACTGGTACACCTAAATATATTTTAGTTCAATGACCAAAACCAAAAACTAAAAATTAAAGCAACAGAGATTCCTTTTCTTACACAGAGCAGAAAAGAATTTGGAATTTCCTTGGGGACTGAAATATGTTTTTAGTTATTTTACCTTTGAAATTAACCTTGTCTCCTTGAAGTCTTCTAATTTTGGACAAACACTCACTTAAGTTTTTTTAAAAAAGTTTGTTTGAAATCACCAAAATCTTTTAGCATATTCCAAAGAAAGTCTGCAATGATGAAACATTATGTTGACACTTTTCAATTGCATGAACTAATGGACCAACTGCAAAGTTTTCTATATGTGCCTATAAAGCAATGCAGAGGATGGATTACTACTCAGGAACTAGGTACAATCTTTACAAACAATTTCAATACAAGTTTTTAGGAGTATCTTAATACAATTGTAATTTAGACAACTAAATGTCCATAGGAGCCATGCAATCAGCACGCTTTCTGGGCAGAAAGTCCAAGCAATGTACTAAACACACCAAGGAACAAGAATGGAACCTGCCCTGTCCCAGGCACACCTCAAACCCTGCCCTCTCTCAAACCTTGCCCCAAGCAGGAGCTCTGCAGTTCATAAAAGGAGCTTCATTTATCATTAACTTTACAGATCCAGCCCACAGATGCAAGTGGGTTTGTCCTCTACCCTGAAATGCCACAGCCCCTTTCTTCTGTATCAAGCACAAGAGACACAGGAAAAGAGAAGCAGAAACAGAAGGACTGGAAGGTGCCACACATCTTGAATGGCTTCAGAAACACACTCAAATAAGATATAAACTGATTCCTATGATAGAATTACCAAAAAAAGTGTGTGTATACAGAAATATATATACCCCTAACTGAACTCCTATAATTCCCAATTATATTGCATACTCTGAGCACTTAGTGCTACAACATGGACTGTGATGTATTAGAATCATTTAAGAGACACCACAGGTCCATCATCAGCCTTCAAAGACTCCTTGCAAATGTTTTTTAAATGTATTAAATCAATTCTTAATCTAGTACAATTCCTTTTTCCACGTTAAGGATGACACATTTTCCCCTCCCTCTATAACCACACTTCAGCCACTGGCAAGCAAAAGATACTCTTAAAACCCTGGAAGAGTATTTTTTCCATATGCCATTAAGGAAATATTTTGTCCACGCTTTCCATATTGAAAAATTACTTCTGGGATGACACAATACAGAGAAAATTCATCCCAAAAGAGAACATTTTCATGAAGACTGGAGCCCACAGAAAGTCATGACAAGATATCCAGTTGAAATTTAAACTGCAAAAATATCATGGTACTGAAACCTTTATACTAAAGTTACACTTTGAAAAACCTGCAGAAATAACCCATGTCTGGAACATTAGGAAAGCAAAATAATTTCAAGGTGCAGCATAAGATACTAAAAAGTTGCAGAGCTCACAAAACAGACTCTTACTTCTCCCTCCCTTGCTTTTACAGCACTGGATTTCTCACCTCACAGGTTATGCTTTCTATTGAAGATTATCGCTTCTCACGGATCTTGTACTCATTTACACTCTCAGGTCAAAACCCAGAAAAGAAACAGAACAACATAATCCAGTCATAAATGATCACATCAGAAGACACTCAACCTATAAATACTTTGCTCTCCTTAAGAGCAGGAAGCTATAGAGGTGTTGCATGAAGATTAACTAGAGCAGTAGGGTATGTAGAGAAGTCTCCCAAAGCAAAGCTTACTCCAGCCAGCTCCTGCTTCTCTGAGATTCTGTGTGCCCAAATTTACTCTTCCTTCATTCACAGCACTGGTTATAGAGAACGAACAGCCAAGAAACTCTAAGAGATGCATGTGACTCATTCCAAAGAACAGCTTGCAGCTTCACATCAAGAAACCCTGGAAATCCTGAGCAGCCTCAATCCTCCCGGCTCTCAGCTCAGCGAGAACCCAGAATGCCAGGAGGTGTCAAAGAAATCTTGAGCTCCCATCAAGAACAGGAAATCTTTCTCCAGTCAATCCCAAACCTTTAATTCACCCCTAGTATTCAAGGAAGAAGTTAAATAAACACATCCATTTTTGCAACCTGTATAAGGGAAATGAAAGTGGGGCCTAGTTTGGCATAGGAGAGGAGGCAGAAAAAAAACAAGATCCATGACAATAGGTTGGGTTTTTTCCACAGAATCACATAACCAATTTACTCAAGAAAAGGGGAGCTAACAGATGTGACTCTCCCAAGAAAAGACTCTTAGGTACATTAGAGAAGCTGGTCACCAGCGACACTCAAGTATCAAATGGATCCACTTGGCAGCCACTGAAAAATGGCACACAAACCTACAGAAAACAAAATTAAGGTATAGAACATACAAATAATTTTCTTCAAATCCCTTTCACTGCTATAATTAAGTTCTCATTTTGAAGTGCAGTAGTTACATAGCCACTTACTTCAGCTCAGCTGAAGAGCCATTAATTTGAACGCTTGCAATTATCTGCCATCCCGCATGAGCTAATTCAGTGTTATACAAGTTGTACTGAAGGAAAAAAGTGCATTCACATAGAAAGACAGTTAAAATCTACTTGTCAACCTAATCAAGCTAAATTCTAAAGTGGCGTAGGAAGAGCTTTTAATCATGACTTGAAGGCAGTGCTGTGTTCGCCTGTAGAAGAGGCGGCAAGAACAATTCAAATACCCAAAAGGCACAGAGCAAAAGACTGCAGCCTACTGTGCTTAAAAAATGATTAAGAGCTTTTTCCCTTCTTTGGTACGTTGCTCATATACTTTATGGGAAGAACTCCATCTTTTTTTTTTATTTTGAATTTTTGTTTTAAAATGCATGTCATCCTTAGATACACCAAAGTGCGAAGTCTCATTCACAGCATACTTACTGACTTCGAGAAAATCAAACCTTTGCCAGTGTTTGAAGGATATAGAGAACAGCACACAGGTGCTACTTCATAGCTGATTGCTCATGGACCTGGTGCCCATCTTTTGTGGAAAGAAGGGAAAGAAAGGAGCTCTCAGCAGCCAAGCAAAGTCAAATTCAGTACTAACGTGGACAAAGAGTTCTTGACAATAAGGTCCACAGCGTTGTTTTACAGATTATCCAACAACACTGCAACATACTTAAAACTAAACTAGCCGAGATTGTCAGTTATAGAAATTAACAATACTGGGTTTAACAGTTATGTTAAACTCACTGGGTTCTTCAGATTTTTCATATCATGCCTTCAACTTCACTGTACAATTAAGAGGACACTGCTTCAGACAAGTAGCTTTTTAAAACAACAATTAAGTATTTACCTGCTCTCACTAAGTATCAATTACCTTATTTTCTAGGTATCAAGTTTGCTTAAGCAAAGAATGCAAATTTCAAGGTAACAAATGCAACACTGGAAGAATTTTGGCTGCACCCATAATCTGATCACTATGTCACTGATTAAACCCATTTCCCAGCTCCAGTTGTATGACATGTACTTAGATGACCCCTGAAAAGTTTGACTGAGCTGTTAAAACATCAAATGATAGCAATCACATGGTCTCTCCAAGTTCTTCTGTGTTTTGGTCTCTTTATGCTTTGAAAGAAGTTCTTATCATTTCTATAATCTGTGCAGGTTGATGCTGAAAATCAGAACTCTGCCACCTTTCACATCCTTCTGTGTTAGCTGGCAAAAATGCACATACACGTTAAAACCCCCCCAAAATTTAACACTCAGATAAACAAACTGAACTGTGGCTACAAGCACAAGACACATAGGAAGACACTCTAATACCTCTTCTACACCTGCCCTTTTGCTAATTGAGGTAAATTCTCCTCAGATGGTAAATTAACTATCAATACCTCCCTCTAAAAAGAGCCTATTTATTGCAGGACCAGTGTTTATTTAAAGCCTGTTCTAAACAAGACCATTCCTTACAGCCTTTCTGCTTTGGTTGTATTTTCAAAACCTCTTTTCTTCTTTCTGGGGGCTATATTTAATTTGTCTGCTTTCTGTCATTTTGGCAGACAGGACAGAACACTGAGACCTCAACTGATCTGCACTGAGCACAGGGCAAACATAATTTGTGTTCTCACACACAAAATGAGATGGACCGGGAGTGCTGCACCAATTAAAAAATAAAAGCTATGAGCATGATTATGCTATCATATCTCACTACACTATTACCCACCTGTTTCTCATTCATCTCAACTATAATATTTTTCCTTTGTGAATTTACCACACTACACTTTTGCCTACTGGAATTAATTAATTCAAACCGCTCTAACACTCTGTAATCTTCAAAATGCTACAAATCTTTGCCTCCACTTTCTTGAAGCAGAACTTTACAGAAGAACACCCTTGGGCTCGGAAATGCACATGAAATGAAGAGCCTGGAGAGAACAGGCTGGGCTGCATTAAAAAAAATTAATGGTGCACAATGAAACAGCATCTTACAGCATTTTTATAAGATTTGCAGGAAAATAAATTAAACAGGAGTAAGATTTGGCTAACATCATATTCAAGAACATTACAGAGTACACCCTCTGAACTGAAGTGGATTAATGGTGTTACTTGCATACACATCTTACCCAAGAACATTTGTTTTAGCACTCATGTCCCTTGGTACACCTCTCACATCAACAAGACAAAGTTGCTTTTTACACAGCTGTGTGCTAGCATGCTGCTCCTGCAGGGCATCACTGAAAGCTTTAAGTAAATTTCTAATCCAGTGGTCACAACCCATACTTTGTTAACCTATAAAGACACAGTTATTGACTTTAATGGGACTACCTGTGAGACACAGACATGGGGGATGGGAAAAAGCCTCTGGTGGCATGTGGCAGAGTAGTTACAGATCTTTTGCTTTGAAAGATAAACATCACATATACAGATGTTAAACTCACATATACTTCTATTACACTCAGCTACCCACTCCCATTCCTGCTGTGCTAACTTTCCTCCATCCCACAGAATTCAAGGTTTTACTTCTGCTTTAACTACAGGAATGACCTCTTCATTTAACTGTTAGGCATGCAGACATTAGACACACACATACATACACCTGCTTTTCCTAAAGACCAATTTATTAATGTCCTACACCAAACAGATTCTCTTGAGGGGAAGATGAGCATGTGCTTTCAGAAACAAGTGCCTGCATTTCAGAAGCACATGCCCTTTCAAGAAAACATGATAAATACCTGCATCTACAGAGCATTCACTGAAAATTTTCTTTATTTTTAGCATGAAGGATGAGAAGTGAAACAATACTAAAAAACGAGTTAAAGAAGCAGCATGCCAGTGGTAGCTAAAGAGCCTTGAAAATACACCCGTGCTTTCCCGTCCAGTGGAAAACTGATGCCTGACGGAGACATCTCTCTGAGATCGCCCTGCGGCCGGCGGGTCACAGCGCGGTTTGCACTTCCCGAGCGCGCTCCTGCGAGCGGCACCACGGAGCCCGCCCGGCCCGGCTCCCACGGACACCTCCGGGGCTGCTGCCGTGCCCAAACGCCCGGGAGCCGCGGAGAGGGAGCCAGGATCCCCAGGGCCTCCTCCCGCATCGCTCCTTGTGCTATGGATCACTGGCACCGCGTTCTCTCCACCGCCTGGCAGCTGCTGAACGAAAAGAAGCGTTTCCAAAGCGGATTTGGTTCAGGTTTGACACTGAAAACTGCCTTATAAGGTATAAAAGACCGAAAGCAGGAAGAGGCTTTGACAAAACTAAGGAAGTTCCTCTGCGCCTGCTCGATGGAGGGGGAGGGGTTTTTTCTTCCACAGAGAGAAGTAACACAGAATAAATGACATTATCCGCACATTAAAAAAATAAATCAATGCACACGATCCCCCCAGACGGCTCCGGGAAGAGCGGCGAGTCCCCCGAGCCGGGGCATCCCAGGGGCTCTGGGCAGGGCGGGAGCCATGTCCCCGCTCCCCTCCCCCGGCCCCGGCAGCCGCACAAGGTTCCGCCCCCCGGCCCGGGACCGAAGGGGGCGGCCCCGACCGCCCCAGAGCAGCGAGCAGGGCCGCGCCGGGACACCGCTCCCGCCGGGCGAAGAGCAGGGAAGGGAAGGTGGCTGGATACTCCCCCCGGCCCGGCCCAGCCCATCCCGGCCCAGCCCATCCCTCCCGGCACCGACCCCGCGACGGCTCGGGCGCGGCTCCCCGGCCCGGCAGTGCGACCCCCGCCGCCATCTGCAGCGGCATCGGCGGCG
>VZRN01000521.1:0-13076 GCA_013397935.1 Dasyornis broadbenti | reverse complement strand
GAGGGACTTCCGCAGGGCGGGCGCTGCCTCCGCCCCCGCCCGCTCGCTGCCCGGCGAGCCCAAGATGGCTGACCCGCCCCGCCCCGTGACGTGCGGTGGCGCGGCCTCGCCCCGCCGGGCGGAGCGGCGGCAGCACCCTCAGGGCGGCGAGAGTGGGGCGTGAGTGCTGAATCACAGAATATCGCGGGATATCACAGGATATGACAAAGTCAGGCGGCTTGGAAAAGACCCCCGAGTCCGACCAGTGACCGAACGGCACCATGTCAAACAGACCCTAGCACTGCGTGCCACGTCCAGGCTTTCCTTAAACACCTCTAGGGACCGTGACTCCACCACCTCCATAGGCATTTCATTCCAATCACAGAATTGTTAGAGTTGGAAGGGAGCTGTGGAGATCATCTGGTCTATCCCCTCTGCCCAGGCACGGTCACCAGGTGGGTTTGGAATGTCTGCAGAGAGGGTGACTCCTCACCTTCTCTGGGCAGCTGTTCCAGTGCTCTTGCCACCCTCGATGTGAAGTTCTTCCTCATGCTGAGATGAAACTTCTTGTGCTTTAGTTTATGGCCATTTCTCCTTGTCCTATCACTGGGCACCACTGAAACGAGTCTGGCACCATCCTCTTGGCACCCACCTTTGAGATATTTATGTGCATTAATGAGATCCCCTCTCAGTCTTCTCCAGACTAAAAAGGCGTAGCTCCTGTGGTCTCTCCTCATTAGAAAGATGCTACAGACCCCTCATCATCTTTGTCCCAAAGAGGGCAAGGGAGAATGCACTGTTAGGGTCAGATGTTCAGGTGGACCAAATATAGTCTGTACTCTTCCTCTTTCTTTCTGCCTTCCACAACCCTTCAGGCTCTGAAGGACAGAGTGCTGTGTCCACAAGTCTGGCCCAGTGCTTGCCCTGTGGTGTACTGCAGCCACACACCACTTTTTGTTTGTTTTTGAAGTATCTTATTGTTTTAACAGTTCCTATATTGGGTCTTTCAGGTATTTTGAATCCTTTGCTTGCTGCTTCTGCCTTGGTAATGAGAAGGTGTGAGCTTCATGGCATAATCAGATGTCAAGCTGTGAACAAATTTGGTAGTCTATCAAAAGGACTAATTGTCTTTGTCAGGACTCAGCATGCAGTAATGGATGTTAATGGCTCTAATCATTCTCACCAGGGGCCTCCACTCCACAGTCTCTGTCCCAGAGAACTGGAGACCCAGTTAAGCTCAGCTCTGGCCCCTCAGTTTTTGTCTAAACTATGCTGTAGGTCTGTGCTAGCCTTGCTTGCTGTCTTGATATTAGACTTGTCTTGCCCCTCTGGGCCTCCAGTGCTGGTCCCAGTCCTGGCCTGACATCCTGACTTCACTTCGGAGCTGTGTAGCTGCAGGTGGCCCCATGTCCCTTAGGGAACCCTCCAAGTATTCTCACAGTGTTGCTTCCTTCTTCAAGCATGTTCTCCTCACCTGGTTCAAGCTATTTCTAGCTAATAGGCTTTTTGCCTGAGTTCACTGGAGGGATAGAGTGGAGTCATTGCCAATGCAAAGGAAGGACTAGGTACATGCCCTTCAGGATGAGATAGGAGGGAGCAAAACCATCCCTTTTGGTTGCAGCAGCCAGGCAGTTCATTTGGGAAGTTCAAGCCACCATCTGGCTTCCGTGGGCTGCCAGATCTTCCTGAGGAACATAAGCAAGGAAAGGAGATATTGAGAATATTAACATTTTTATTTTAATGTCAAAGCAAATTATGAATAGAACATTATGAGACATTTTACAGATAATGAAAGGGATTTCTGCAGGATATTGTGTAGCTTGTGAGATGTGTTGTGCTAGAATATTAAAGATGCATATCTGAAAGCTTTTCAGAGAAAGTGCAAATAGCCCTTTCTTATGTATGTGCCACTGTGTGTGTATAGGTAAATATTTATCTAAAACAAATACAACTCGGATATAAACTAGCATGTGGACTTTTCACTCCCCTCTGGGTTTTATTACCTGGTAGTCAGGGTTATACATGCAGCAGGTTCAGCTGCTGCATCTGGCAGGTGGAATCATGGAATGAGAGAGCAGCTTAGGGCTCCAGCTGCAGGACTCCAAGCATTCTCCCGGAGGAGCATAAGAGAAGGTCCAAAAACCTGAGGCATGTGGAAAGGATGGAGCTGATGGGTCCTGTCCTGGCCATCCAGCTCACAGAGCCAGCACAGAGGGGACAGCACCACTGGGTTAATTTGCCCAGCTGCAGTGAGATTTAAACAGAGAAATCATCAGTGTTCCATAGCTGACTGGTCTTTATTACCTGATGTTTCCAAATAATGCTCATAATCAGTCTTGCTAAGCCATAATAGCAAAGCCAAAGGACAAAGAGAGTAGAAATGGCTGTAATAGTGTGCTGGAGACCTGCTAACAGAAAACTTTAAATCGCACCCAAAAGCACTTCCTGTAACGCACTCTACAGAAAATATCCCATAGCTGGATTTGTCTTTTCCTCCCTGTGACTACAAGTGTTTTCTGGGAAATGGCAGGGCACTGAGGAGAACAAAAAAGAACTGCAGGTCATATGGAAAGTGAAACAACTCTGTTAAGCAACTCCATTGCAATCTCTTGCTATCAGTGTGTGTTCTTCCTGAGTCTGCATGAAGAATGACATTAAAAAAGAGCAGTGCTGGTGCATTTTGGTTTACTGAATTACAGTGGAATTTACATTTGAGGACCAAAAAGCGTAGGATTTCTCTCAGTATCAAGGTGCCAAGTCAATCACAATTTTGCAAGCGAAGGAGTTGAAATACCAAACTCCCTGGCCATGAGATCTCAAGTTTCATTTTATTAGTCTTGCCAGATGCAGTTTTCAGGTGGCTGTGGACTCAGGAGCCAATCCAATAAAATAAGGGGGCAAGATTTCTCTTTAAGCAATATTATCTCACGTTGTTGGACCATAAACACAAGTTTGATAAATTAACTCATCCAAATTCAAATAGATCAATCTAAATTTCAGTGCTGGTTTCTGTATAGACCTTTTGTAGTTTTATGCATTGACATCTAGATTATCATGGTGGATATTTTTAGCATAGAAGTCTTGTGCTTAAATTACAAAATTGAGCTTATAAAGCTGAAATCTGGCTACATCCAGCAGGATTGTTGTGCTAATTGGTATATTTCTTTCATGGAAAGGTTTTCCAACCCTTACTTACTGCCTCAGTACAGGAACAGTAGAAAAAGCCTACAGTCTGTTTTCATGGTGTAATTTTCTGAATCTTTTCATCTTTATTTGGCTAGAAGTCAGTTCCTGAGTTATGAAAAGCTTTTCATTGTTTCAGGGTGTACCAGAAATGAATTTTTTAATGTGTAGAGGCAATCTCTAAGTATGTGCTCAATCTTACCAATGGAGTGGGAGTGAATAAAAGCCTGAATTGCCTTTATGTGCTACCATCTCTTGAATTGTTCAAAAGGCACGTGGATGTGACACTTGGGGACATGGTTTAGTGGTGAGCTGGCTAACTCCATGGTCTTAGAGGTCTTTTCCAACCTTTATGATCCTATGAAATCCTATACAGCACACGTAATCCAGCAACAGCATCCTTCTACGACGCACCAAGTCCAGGTTTTGTAAGCACAGTTGGATTGCAGGTGATCTTTTCCTAAATATCCATGATAACAGAAGTAATTACCATTGCATAGCATCCTCCTTCTGTTGCCATCTGCCTCCAGGCAGTGTACAATGTAAACACAGAGCAAGGGAATGCAGATGAATACAAATGAATAAGGAATGTGAGGATTAAAGTCAGAAGGAAAGTATTTCTATTAATCAACAGGTAAACAGAGACGCAGTCTAGCAGTTTGATTCAGAAGGAGGGAATTTGCAGACAGCTTTCTGCATGTTTTACACAAATAAGTCTTGGGGCTCCAGAGTTCTCCAAGATGTAGGTATGATTTACCAGCTCCAGCAATACTAAGTATTAAAATTTCACACAAGTGCCTCAGCCCGAAGAAGTGTGTACCTAGACAAAAGCATTACAAATCCCTTGCTAAGCTATGTGGGAAGCTTTTCAGCATCCTGCTCATTCTGGATCGTTTTCATGCAGTTAATGGCCTGCCCTTGAACATGCAGAAAGAACAGCACTGTGAATCCATATATAGATCCAGGCCTGGGAAGCACAGTAAAGTGCAAGAGTTAAAAAGCAGAAACAAAATGAAGTTCCAGGGGTGGAAGGATTTTGGAAATGCCCAGGAGGGCTGAGAATCTGATGCCTGGATCAGCATGTTGCCATTCAGATTGGCATAAACTGAATTTAAAAGATATATTAATATCCAGTATATCACACTGAACAGCCCTTAAGCCCAGCTAAACATGACAATAAAAGCTATAAAACAGCCAAGAAAAATCATGTCTAGGTTATCCATTAGAAAATATTCCTTTATTGTAAGTGTTTATTATAAAGTACACTGCTTAATCACTTAACCATCATGTTCTGAGTATTTTAATATAAATAAGTTTCCCACTAATTGACAGAATGATACAGAGAACTGAAAAAACCCAAAACATTTTATCTACCCAGATATAATATGTGTGTAGATTTCCTCCAAGAAGGGCCACAAGCAAGATTACAGTGTAATTGGTTGATTTTGGCATAGCTATAGCAACAGCCATATGGGAGGCATGTAATTTCATGGAACTGCACATGGTGAAATCATGGCAAATTACCAGGAACTCATTTGATGTGGCTGCTCTCCAAGTGTTCAACTTAGATCAACTAAACCCATTAACTTTCAAAATATAATTAGTGCAACCATATTTTTTTTCTAAATGAGGGATGGGAAAAAAACCCAACTATAATTCTTGGTATACTGAAAAAAAGGTATGTAAGGAGAGAGAGAAACTTACAAACTGGTGCTTGTTTATATCCTTGGACTGTTATGATGATAACACCACTATTGCCCATTTTATTTGATAGGAATAACAGCAAATCATGTATCAAAAGACAAACCTAGAAAAATAATTTGACTGAAAATATGATGCCTCATGTAAGAACTTGATGTTCTGGGCCAAGGCAAAATCTGCAAAAATCAAGGAAAACTGCATTCCTGTTTACTGCTTGCTTTTCCGTTCAAAATTGGTTGTCTTCATGCTACTATTCTGTGCTTTCTCATAGTGAATACATCTTAATCCTTTACAAAACCTCTGTAAGTGAATTAGCAGAAGGATGGCAGCAGGATTCCTACAACAGCAAAGCAGGATACAAACTTCTGCCCTTGAGTTGTATCCGTACTTCACAGGCTCCACATGGTCACACCTGGGAGCCAAGAAATAGCCAAGTACATATTTTGGCCATGTTCAGGAAATCTGTGCATTCTTGTGTAACAGAAACATTATCGTGTGTTCTCAGTTGCACATATTTACTTCTTTGGCTGGAACAAATGTGTATTGCTGCCTTTTTCACGTGACTTATAGACTTCAACTGAACTGAGAACCTAAATCAGTCACAGCTGTAAGTACTTGACCTGCATCAACTTCTATGCTTGCTATATCATGAACATTAATTTGAGCAAAACCCATGATAACTTGCAAACTTATGTAAAATCACAGTTTTTAATTCGGTGGTCTTTTATTTTTTATTCAAAAGTGTCATCCATGTGCTAAATAAAACCAGTATGTCTCCAGTTTGCAGTTTAGCAGCTGTTTAAGAGGAATGTGAGGTTTCCAGCAGAGCACAGAAGCTCACTGTGGTAAAACTAAGCCTTGAAACAGTGACAAGTATCAGAGCAAGAATTGCTGGATTAGAAAAGAGGATCAAGGTGAACCAAGTGGGTCATTTCACAAAAGAAGTAGCATGAAGAGTCATAGAGAATACAATAGCACCTTGGGTTTGTTTGCTACCCAACCATTTGAAACTGCAAGTAATTGAATGTGTGACCGGTTAAAAAATAGGTTTCTGTTCTGAGACACTTTTCTGGCTTTCACAGATGCTTATCAACTTTTGAGAAGGTTTGGCTGCTAATGTTTGACCTCTCATTCTAAATGGCTCTTCATAACAGGATTGTTTAGAAACATTCATATTGTATGTGTTTGGGTTTCTCCTTGGTATGTGGGTTTTGATAAAAATACATTCTCTTCAGGTGACCCAAACTGTTGACTCCTCAGGTTAGCTTTCAGAAGACAGTAGATATTACAAGCTTCTTATATCACATCTGGCCACTGTGCCATATGACTCTTATTGTATTTATTTCAAGATAATGTACGGAGGAGAGGAGGACTAGGAGAAGAATTTGGAACTCACATGAACAGGTGTCCTTCTCTGGATGCAGCAGGGTGCTGCTTGAATATATATCAGTCAGCTGAATATTCCAGCATCCACAGTTCTATTGCAGAAGCATGGATAAGCCCTCTCCAACTGTCTCTAGTTAAAATGAGACATAACTGAAAATACCTCCTCTGATGGGTTAAAGTATTTGGCTGCCTTCTCTCTAGCAGGATGGAGAATGTTCCCTCTCACAGAATAGGGAACATTCCCTCCACCAGAGCTGGGGGAAGGCAATGAACATCTCGTGCAGCATCTTCTTCAATTATCACAGCTATCTGCAGTCCAAGTTTCTTATTAAGATGTATGATTTATTTAGAAACAATATACAATACTAGTTAAGTTAGTCTACATTGGAACACTTTAAAAATACTGTGTTCTTCAATAAATATATAACTCAATCTATTTCTAGTGACAATGCTGCTTGCATACAAATTGGAAACAATTTCAAAGCACTATTTCTGAATGCCTCCATGCTGGGTTTATTCTCTTTGTTTGGTAATATATAGAGAAAGAAACTGTTAACTCATTTCTGTAAAGCTGCGGTTTCTTACTTGTTCTGCTGAAAGACTGTAGGAAATTTTCTTGAAACAATACCTTAATGAGAAAAAAACATAAAAACTGATTTGCAGCTCTACAGTGCTGTGTCTGCCACTGTAAGGATCACATGGATGTCTTTGAAGAGGGCCACAGCAAATTTTTAATGATGTGGTCTTCACATGCCTAGTATCAAAAATATAACCTAACACACTGTTTCTTTCACTCTGCTGCTTTAAAAAACAGGACTAAAAGCAAACACTCCAGTAAATTAAGCAAATGAATATGTAAATTGGACAAAATCTTATAGACAAACAGATTACATTAATTATGTTAGTCCTTTCTGTAAGAATAGAGGCATTAAAATCCCTGTTTGGAGCACTACATGCTTTTTCAATTTAGTGTGCCATCCTAACAAGCCAACAAACCTGACCTTTATGAACAATAAACTTTGAAACATTTTGATCTAAAAATAATGCACCAATAGCTCTGTCCATGCAATTTCTCACCTGATAACATTTCATTTTTGGTGCAGTTTAAGAGCATCTGCATTGAAAAGACCAGAGGTACATGTTAAAATTAGAAGATGTGAAAAACAAAACTTTCCCTCCTGTATTTTCCTGCAGAACAGCTTACAGTTTAATCCATTTACTCCATCTCTATAGAATCCATATATACACAGGAGCTCTCCCTTGCTAATGGGGTAAGAATCAATATGGGGCATTCATCCCTTTGCTTTAGGCCCTTCCTAGGAGAGTCCCTGCCTTATCAGGAGCATTAGGCATTCCTAGCAAGGGATCAGTTCACTTTTACCATATTGGGCAATGCTTCCATTCCCTTTGAATACCACCTTATGTTGCAATGCGCCTCCATGAATCATTGTGATTATTCACCCAGGAATGTGCAAAAGCACAAATGTAAAAATCTGTTCTGTGTTCTGAACATGTGGGGGTCAGATTATCAGCAATTCCATCTGATTAGGCTTGTGCTGGGAGAACTGCTTGACTTGACTTTTAGAGAAGTTGCTTTAATGGGGATATTCAATGTAAATAAAATTCACTTTTGGCTCTCTGTTAAGGCCTGTTTGGTGTTTTTGGATCACAGGTATTCATGCTCACACATGCATTTCTGCCAGCTCTGGTGTTCAAATGCCTCTCTGGTTGTCAACATGCATGAAGGTTACACGTGCAGTCCCCTCCTGCATATGATTTTTCTCAATGGCATGGTAATTCTGTAATTCAGAATGCGTCCGAAAAGTTTACTTTCCATTTACTTTTTGGTTTGCTTGAACAGGCTTTCAAATGTTTTTTTAAATTGTCTTTTTTAAAATAAATTATGATCACAACTCATCTATTGAAAATAATTGAGTGATAGCAATTTAGTAATTTTCAGTCTGGGAAATCCCATTGCCAATTAAGCTTCCTGTTTTCTTTTGTATTATAAATCAGCAGAGTAAAGAGACTGAAGTAAGTGATGACAAGTTCCTCAAACGAGTCTGTAATTTTATTACTAGCTAATATTTGTAATGTTCAATTAGAAGCAGAAAAAGCTCTTGGTTCCAATTAATTTTATCCAGCTATTTAAAGTAATGGTTGATAAAAAATTACATCACAAAAATATTTGTGGTTTTTTCTTTTATTACATCTGCAGTGTAACATTTTTTTCTCTAAGCACCAGTAGTTTTCATAGTGATCAGCATAGATTTTATTCAAAATAATACTTTTTAAGCACTATGATTTCCTAGAGCCTTGTCAGCAGGTAAAACATTTAAGAAAACAGCCATCTAACAGCTCAACAAGGGCCAAAAATACAAAATGTTTGTAAATACACAAAAAAGGGGACTGAAAACAAAATGTAAATTGTAGCTATAACAGCCTAACTATATTTCATATATTCATATGAAAGTTTTCATTTCAGCCTCTCAAGAATTGGACCAGGAGGAGGTGAAGGCAATGAGGATAATTAAGCAATAAAATCATTCCCTTGGCCACAAGTGGCTACTTGTAAAGCCGGACTTAGGATGTGAGAACACCTCAAGGACATTGGGGACAAATATAAGACAGTTAAAACTGAAGTAATGCAAAGAAGGTGAAGTGGAAAAAAGATTACAAGTTGTCTGATAAGATTATTAACCAATGGCCTAAACCCAAGCAAAACAAAACGTTTTGTGTTACGTGACAAGACTCCACCTCAATAAATCCTTAACAGCTCTTGTGTTACTGGGTTCACAGAAGGGATCAGCCAAATTCATAGGTCCATCAAGAGCCAATAAATGCATTGGCTGAATTACGGAGTTCCAGCTACGGGTGCTGTTACCCATTTATTTCTAAAACCTAGAAGGATGCACCACGGAAACAGCTCCCTGTTTTCCAACACCATTTTTCCCAGGCATCCATTATGAGTCTTGTGAAGACATGAGGATTCTGAGCTAGGTGGACTTCTGATCTAACCCAAGAGAACAGGGGAACACCCCCTTTCATGTATCCTACACCAAGTCTAGTCCTGAACACTCAGACCATGTCCTTTCTCTAAGGAGAACAGAAGTTGATCAAAACTGACTTTGTCAGTTCGAATTTTTAATACAGTTTCTTCTGCTGCTTTGCCTTGTTCATCAACGTGAACATCTTGTACATCAAAGATTTGTTCCAAATCCTTTTGAAGGAAGCATTTCTCTAAAATAAGTAGATTAAATTCCTTTGTAGACATCTATTATGAGACCTACAGAGTATTAAATTTCATTCTTGGGATCTGATCTATTTCTTCCAAATCAGCTTTTATGTTCTTGTAAATAGAACACATATGAGCAGCAACTAAATTCAAATTTTCTTGATAAGTGCAATTTAGAAGGTTTGCATGTTTTGGGGATGTTTTATCTTATAAAAATATTAAAGTGCTGCTGGGAAGTAGATTTAATTTTGCTTTGCCTATAGAAATGCTTTTTATGTAACTAAATTATTCACAGCAAGAAAAATGAATATGCAGTATGTGTATATTTACAAGACACATATTGTTTTATTACATGTGTTTACTGAAATCTAATTCCTGGAAAAGGCACAGTAAAAACAAAAAGGAAATAATTCTCATAATAGTTTCTTTCAGAGAAGACACAAGATCATCATGTGCACTTTTACAATACGAAGCAAATTACTCAATCAAGAGCTAAAAATACAGGAGTCCTGTGATATTTCTAAGTGTAATAGCCACAAACTTCTGGACTTCTGACAATGTTGACCTGTTTTTCTAAAAATGCCCCAAGAACCATAGCGTAAGTGCCTTATCCTGTGATAAAGGCATCTTGGCACTCCACCTTAAGGGCAGCAGTTCTCTCCTGTTTGCCTGCCCCAGTCAAAATGCTTCAAATCAGAACATTAACAAGGTGGACTTAACCATATTGCCATATTGAGGTGCAAACTAGGTAGCCTCCTAAAGAAAACTCACATAGTGAGAGGACACATGGAGTTACACCCAGAAAGCTGGTCTTAATTCAGGTGGGATTTCATGTGCTTCCCACTGCCAAGGGAGACTAAAGCACAAAAAGAAAGAAAATCTGCTTATCACAGATATTCTGTCATGGCTACTGCTGATCACTGTGGGAAAACATTTTCCAGAGGGAGAAAATCAAGTTGAGTTTTATTATACATGTTCTGAAAGGTGAATTCCCCTTTTCCAGAGCTTTTCTAGCAATGCATGATCTGGTAAGACAGAAGAGCCTGGGTATCTCAACTTTCCCTGTTGTCTTATTCATTCTCTCTATTCACAAGGACACATACCATGTTTTTATTTTTGTTTTTTTAATGTAAAACATTCACCCCATTTTAATATAAATTACGCATAATATTTTTCAATATATTGTTTATTAAAGGCACTATTAGCTATAGGAAAGTATTACATGCAGTTTCTCTGTCAGAGTACTGTAGCCATAACTCTTTGGTTGTCTTTTCAAGTTTTGCTGCTGAAGAACTGCCTGACCTTGGATAAGCCATGTGTGTTTACTGAGTCTCTGTATAATACTTAAACAAAGATCTGCCAGACCCAAGAAAATTAGATTCTGTGAGATGCACACACGTTTTTGCAGGTACATCTTATTTCATTTTCAAATCCTCCAAATTCCACAGAAAGCAGTATTTCAAGAGGACTGATATTTTCCAGAAGCTTTGTCTAAGAAAATCATTTTACCTAAAATCTCTTTTACAAAGTTGTAAAGTCAAAATTTCATGTAAAAGCACCATATTGTACATTTTGGCAATTTTGGCTTAAAGGCCCATAGTGATAGTGAGGCCAGAAGAACAACAAATCAATACAGTATTTATAATGTATACTCAGAGTACATCAAAAAGGGACAGTTCGAACCAAGAGCATAATTCACTGCATGTCCTTGTGTTGTTTATGCTATAAATGCTTCAGGATGGGGATTGTATCTTACTACATCTGACAACCAGTTTTATGGGGCTTCAAACTTGTTGGATGCCTCTTAGTGCTACTGTATGCAAATTAAAATACAGCTATCTTAAGAAATTCAGGTTCATCAAAAAAAAAAAGGCCCAAACCAGTTTCAGACTAAAAGTTGTTAAAGGTTTTTTCTTTTCTTCTTAAAAAGTAACTTTCGTTTATATACAGGAAATCATTCAAGCCAAAGAGCAAAACTCACCCAGATATATGATGGTAAGATATGAGATTTTAATGTTATTTTTTCCATCACTAACTTGTAGGAAGGGTGAAATATCATGCTTGATTTCAACAGGTTGTAAGCATGAGTAGCACTCAAAATAACTTCACAGCTATATCATATGTATCACCAAATTAAGTATACATTGCTTACTATTGTTTCCTAGCAATGTATAATGTAAAATGTAATGTTTGCTGTAAAATTTCCAAAATATGTAATATTTAAATTTCGCGGAAAGCTTTATTTCTATTAGCGGGTAAATACCAAATAATCTGCAACACGACATGCACCATTGGTTATCTTTAGGTTGGCATTACAAGCTCAATTCTTAAATATTAATCAACACTGACTACAGGGAGTACTAACATAGGCTACAAACCCAAACCAAACAAAACCAGAATCTTATTTTGCAATTTCATCGAAGCCTATGATAGTTCATTTTATTCAATATTTTTAAAAGACTTTGTTTAGTATTTCCTTTTACAGCTTGTTAGTCACTAACTTATACATCTTAAAATTAAGGGGGTTGTCCTTTAATTTTGCTTGCATGTCTATCACTTTTTTATGGTCTTAAAAGTGTGTAGTGAAGCAGACATCTATTTTGAGCATTTAATTAGTTGCCACTACTTCCGGGTCCTGTGAGATTTTGTATCACAGAGCGTAAAAATTATGGTAACTATGAAACTAGGATTCCACCACCTCATTGCATGTTAGGACATTTCTCAAGGGTCTTGCACAGTTTGGTTTTTCTTCTTCCCCTTTTTTTTTAACAGACTAGTTTCAAGCTCCATCCCACTTCTCCATCTCTAGTTCTTCACTCCGTGCCCTCTGCCTTCTCTGTTCCTCCAAATTTTAGGTTTTGGACTTTTTTTCTTTTGACTTGCTTATCTTACATTTTTGGAAAAGCATGTATAAATGCCCGTCTCTCCGGAGAAAACTGCTCCATCAGAGCTGTTCTACCCCTTCCCTCGTTAGAGATGGTCGATCTCTTTGCAACAGCCGGAGCTGCATCCTCTGCCAGCTCCGCTCCCGGTGAAATCCGCTGGTGTTGGGACCAGCAGAAGCCCGGGGTTGCCACCCGTGGCCTGCTGCGGTTGTCACCCCCGGGCAGGACCCGGGAGCGGCCCCGGAGCCCTGCCTAGCGCGGCGAGTCCGGCGGCAGAGCGGGGCTTCCCAGCGGGACACGGAGCGAAGCGAGCACCGGCACCGCAGCTTTCGGCGCAGCGCCTGAACTGACAGCGGGATGGGCATGGGGATGAGGATGGGCACGGGACGAGGACGGGGAAGGGGCAGGAATGCGGATGGGACGAGGATGAGGATGCGGACGAGGAAGGTGGCGGTGATGGGAATGGGGACGGGGATAGGCATCGGGGCGGGGATAGGGACGGTGATGGGAAGGTGGGCAAGTATCGGGATGGGGCCGGTGATTGGGATGGGGCCGGGTACAGGAATGGGGCCAGACATGGGGACGGGGCAGGAGATGAGGGTGAAGATAGGGATGTGATGGGGACAGTGATGGGGACGGGCATGGTGGTGGGGAGAGGAATGGGGACAGGGATGTCCCCGCCGCAGCCCCTCCCGCAGCCGGCCGGG
>VZRN01000520.1:25778-51862 GCA_013397935.1 Dasyornis broadbenti | reverse complement strand
GAAGTCTGTGCCCTACAACCCCCTCTGGTCTGTAAGACATCTAGTAGGTCATAATTCCCTTTAGGAGCTGTGTATTTTCATCAGTTAGAGGAGTCAAGGGACATCAACTCTACCTTTTGTCTGGGGATGAGCCTAATTATATTAATTTCCTCTGATATGCTTATTTGTATAAAATGTTTTACTAAGATCATCATATATTTCTATAGGAGCCTGGACTGTTCCTCTGCTAGAATGTGGGAAGTAGAAGGGAATAGACCAAGTAAGGAGGAGCAAAAGGGAGACTTTACTTTGGCGTGACCTTTTGTTTTCCTTCACTGCAATTTAGGAAGTTGAGCCTTGCAAAAATGATAATCAATTTTTTTGGCATTGCCACTTAGAAGATGGATTTTGATATAGTGACAGGGAAGTACTACACCACTGTCAGATCATTGCAAAAATAGAGGAATCCTGAACTGGCCTCATCTCAGTCCCCCCAGTCATTCTGGGAATTTGCAGTTTGCTGCTGGCTTGTGACAGCAAACAGTTGGGATGCCTTCGCTCCCCCTGAGTGACTGACTTGGCGGTGGTGAGGAGGGGAGGCACCACTTCCATGTAGATTGGGAGCGGTTTGGGATCTTGTGGCACTAGTGTGCCCAGAGTGAGCAGGCACAGCTTGCAGCACAAGATAGGAACCAAGCCACAACTGAGCTCTAGTCATTTACAAACACATTTAGCTTGAGTTCAAACCCATAAACATAAAATAAAGCTGTGTTTTTTCTGAGTCAGCTCACAGCTGCAGTGGCTGACTCTCCCCGATCAGCAGGCAGCCATCACATTTGTCTTTGTCTGTGCAATGCCTTCTATCCATGGATCAGAACAAAGAGGGGCTTTATATATCATTTACTTCCTCTGTTAGCTGGGAGCACAAAGACTGTGCTGCATTTGTCACACAGGTTGACAGGAAGCAGATGGATATAGGTATTCCTTGTTGCAGGCAGACATATGCTGCTGACAGACTCTGAGAAAAATCTATGGGCTGCTCCAATTCTTCATCGTCTCTGCATGTGGCGTTTGATGACACAATTGTAGCAATTTGGTTTCATTATGCAGAATAGAGGTTATTTAATTTCATAATATTTGGCCTATGTATATTTAACATTGTCTTGGTTTGGAAGACAGGCGTCTGCTAAGGAAGGTGGAAACCTGCCTTAGAGGATATGAACCCCCTCCCTCCAAATTGGTATAAGGTATCAAAGGCTCTCAGGCAGAGATATGGGAAAAGAAATAACAGTTCTTTACTCGTATTTGTAACGAGGAAAACAAGCAACAATAACAGTAGCAATAACAAATAAACAAACCAGATACCCGGTGGCAGCTTTCTCTGAGCTGCCAGCCACCGCCCCTCCCCTTTGGTACAGTTACGGTCACGGCCGGCAGGGGGCGCTGTGGCGCGAGCTCAGCTCCCCGGTGATGGCGGACGGAGCAGAGGGCGAGGCGGCTGCACGGCGAGCGGAGCTGCAGCAGGGAATCTCAGGGCAGCAAACTGGGCGGCAGAGCTTGTCCACTCGAGCAGGCAAACAAAAGAGTAGCAGAGACTCCAGCAAGGAAGAAAAACCAGGCAGTGCTGAGCTCCCGCGGCAGCAGCGAAGGGAAAGAAGAAAACAGCAGC
This sequence comes from Dasyornis broadbenti, assembly GCA_013397935.1. NCBI lineage: Eukaryota > Metazoa > Chordata > Aves > Passeriformes > Dasyornithidae > Dasyornis > Dasyornis broadbenti. Next base: position 50,214 of record VZRN01000520.1, on the reverse strand, counting down.
TGTCTCCTCCAACAAGTCCCGGGGACAAGTGTGTCCCTGCCCACGGCCAGCCACCTTTTTCTTCTCTTGCCACACCTGGCTATGTTTTTAGTCTCTTAAGTGCGTCTTTATCCCTTAAGTACCCAGTCGTTATCTCTTAAGTACCCAGTCGTCAAGGCTCATTAAAGTATCTCTAGCCACAGGACGGAAAAAATTCCCAACCTCCAACAAACATCTTGGAGACAGACTGGAAATTCTTTTGTTCATCAGGTCTAGTCTTAAATTTGCAAAAGGTAGTAGTTGCTCTATAGTGCAGAAGCAGTTGGAGAAATTGCTTGGTTCCTTTTCCATACAGGGCTCTGGAGTTACATGGCCTGTCCCAAAAAGGCCCTTGAGGTTTCCTGCTGTGAGTTCACTCAATGTATGCAGTCTTTGGCCCCTCATGGAAAGCAGCTCAATTTTCCTGTGAAGAGGAGGCAGATAAGGCAGATAAGACAGATTAGGAGATAACTTCAAATAATATTATAACTGCTGCAAGATAGATGCCTGTGCAGAAGAGGAGGGCTTCAGATGTTCCTGAAGGAAAGAAAAGATCTTGGCTTGCAGCTTCTGCTTTCACGTCGTAAAATTGCGAGGGCAAGACACAGCAGCAATGCTCTGATCCATTGTTTCTCTGCAGTTTGTGCTGGGAACATGGGAAGCACAGGGCTGGTGGCCCATTGTGGCTCCAAGGCAGACTGGTCTGTGCTGGTAATGGGGCATGTGATGGGGAGGTGAGGTAATCTCTGCTACCCTTCATTGTTAGTTTTACTGGAATGGCTCTCATCCTTACTTTCAGTTTTGAAAAATCTGACACTTGTCGGTAGAAAGGTGTTGGGTTTTTCCATTCCATTATCCACCTGTAATTTCATGTAAAATTATAAGATTATTAAAAAACCACCAAGGAAACTGGATGTAGAAATTGCTGCAAGCAGCAGTGCTGAGTGTCAGGTGTGTTTGGATTGACGGTTTGGTGCCATGCTGGCTGAGAGTGAACAGGCATTGCTAGGTTGGTGTTACTGAATTTAGTAAGGGCTGTGTTAATCTTCAGTCTTCCTTTGGATAATTTTTAGATTTCAGCTTTTTTTTTTTTTTTTTGCTCACAATAGCAATCATAAGAAAACCAAAAGCGTTGAGGTCAGATAACTGCCTTTAATTCCAAAGACACTTAAATTCAGATGAAATTTGCAGATTGCACACTCAGTTCGGATAAATATATTGTCCTCTTATTGGTGCCTTCTGCTTCTAATATTTTTCATTCTGTAATGCATCAATAATTGAGTGTGAAATACATGTCACTATGATCTTACTCTGAAAATACTTTTCAGGATCACCTCTAGTTCCCATCTCTTTGCAGTACATGTTGCTAATGGAAGAACTAAGGGGTAAAATATCAAGAATGGCAAAACCCATCAGCAGTTCTATTTTGACATTAGTTCAAAATTGCCAGTAGCTTGATGGATGCAGGGATAAGAGGAACCTGGATCTCCAAGATACCATACTCTCTAAGATTAAAGACAGTATTGAGCCATTCTAGACTGATCTTAATTACATTCTGAACCCTTCCTAATAGAAGTTTGACCAAGCTCATTCCCCCTTAGAAAATACTGTGTGATCGTATCAGCAAACACCGTGTGGTGGATGAGAAGCCAACAACATGAGGCAAAGAGCACTTTTCCTCCACATCCAGTACATTATCTGTCACTTTAGCAGAGCTGAACAGAACATTTCTAGCAATGAAAACTGCGAAACAAACCTTGGAAATACTTACTTGTGTTAGTGGGTCCTCTTGATGTAGGAAATCACATGAAGGACTGTCAGAAACAATTATCAAGAAAAAGAACCTCTGCTGTCCTTCTACATCTGTGTTTCAGTCAGTAGTATTTGAGGTTTCTTTCCCTCCACTTGTCTGTACTTTTCCATTGTGGAAATTTTCTGTGGTCTGAATAAAGGAAGAAATTAAATTGTAGGAGGGTGTTGAGGTTATGTTGAAAGCTTTGCAATGTGACAATTTCTTTCACAAAATGAAATTCTCCAATATGCTATGAAAGCCCCAAGTCTGTTATGCCACCTGCATCTGCATCATACTTGCAGACATTTATTGTCCTTCAAAAGCATCCAAGAATTAAGCTCAAATCCTGCTTTGTCCCTCTCCCTCTTCTTTTTTTTTCATTGAACAGCGATATTTTGCAATGTTTCATATATTCTGAATAGAAGATGTCATCTAAATTCTGAAAATCTAGAGGTAAAGATCTTCCATGCCATATCTTAAATGGTTACTAGTCTCTAGATAATGAAGTAGTTAACTCATTTGCGATTTAAGGCATGATGACAGAGTTATGGCAATATCAACAACTTCACCCTGGAAAGCCCATGTGATTGAAATTGTTTGGCAGAGACAAATTTGCCTTCAGACATATTAAACCATAACAGGAGAAAGAAAAAACCCACACATTTTACACTCAGCATGTTATTAATTGCAGTGCCATATATAGTGGGATTATTTAAAGAGTTTTTCCCTCTTAAGTTTGAGAACATTTGATGATTTTTTCATTTAAATATGAATTGAATGGATTAATTTAAATAGTGCACATAGTTGCCATACATAATCAGTTTGTTTCCAGTACAAAATGCCACTTATTTTAAGGTGAAGGTTTTGGATTGGTTTCATTGTTTCAAGTCGTAGATGATGAAAATATTGTAGGAGCATGTCTATATAATGACATTAAATTGCAAGTCTTTACCTTTTTCTGACTTCATGAAATAGTGCAGTACCTGTTTCTAATGCCACGATTTGATACATGCTTTAAACTTGGCAAAATAAATGTCCTGGGGTGACGTTATGAAGCTACTTTATTCCTTAACTGTCTGCTTATGCCTAGGCCTTCTGTGCCTATAAGATGTACCTGGTGGGTGGGGCCAGAGCTGGGGTCAGTTGAACGGCCAACCGGAGGATTGGTTCAACCGAACCGGCACCTGTGGGTCAGTTAAATGGCTCCGTCCAACGGCTGTGGGGTTAAAAATGGCTCACCATGGGACTTTGGGGGAGATGGCTCTCCGCTGGACTTTGTGAGGTTTTGTTTTTTCTTTTCATCCCTCTGGCCTCCCTACTTTCCTTCCCTTCTCTCTGGCCTGGGGAACCTGCAGGGTGGCCCCGGCTGGTCCAAACTCTGAGGAAGGCCACGCCAGTGAGTGACGGGGCGAAGAGTCACCGGAATCCACCTGCTTCGCCTGCTGTGTTGTAGGCTCCTTGCAGGTACCCCATTTCCCTTTTTTTTTCCTTTTCTTTTCTTTGTTTTTCCCCAGTTTCATTCTGTGTTAATAAATAGTTCAGGGTTTTTTTCCACTTTCACCTGTTGTTGTTAATTTGTTTCATTGGCAGAGAAAAGGGGGGAGGCCTTTTCCTTTGGGAGGAGGTGCTCATTCCAGAGCATTTCCTCCTGAAATTTTGTCTCCAAAACCGAGACAATAGATGATGTCAAACCATTGTTTTTCTCATATATGTGATTTTTTTTTTTTTTACAACTATAAGCCTTTTAAAAGTCTTTTTTATCCAAAATGTAGTAGAAAAGTTTGAATTATCTGCGGTTTTGGCAGTGATATTTTCACATAACTGCAGTGTGAGTTGTCAGCCAGTTTTGTGTCCAAAACCCAGAGAGAGACAGGAATTAGATTCTGTTACATGAAAAATAATTTATCTACATCTGTACTGATTTTTGACAGCTCAAGTTGGTATTTAAATCTTAGACACTTTGGTTCAATTTTTGAAAACCTTAAAAATGTAAAACTGTATTTCTTAAGCTTTTAGCGATTGTTTTCCTTTGTCTTCCAGTTTATTTCCAGATTAGTAAAACTTAGGGGAGTGGTGATGTCTGCTATGATATAAGGTAGGAACATAAAGTCACCGATTTTTTTTGAGTCTTTGCCTTAGAGTCTACATTTATTAAGGTGGCCACTCTGTACAGCATTCTTTGCTTTTGAAGTTACTGATTTGTCATTAAAAATGGTAAGAAACAGAAGGTGTAGTAGACACAGAGCAGGTTAGAAGCTGAAATATTCATAAATAAGGCAGAGTATTATGCAAGAAGTTTAGACAATTTTCCTTGAGCTGGAGACATATTCCACGTGGGTGAATGGATTTTTGTGATGCCAAAGACTCTCGAAATACTTCATGGATAATTTGTATAAGGTGTGTTTTTCATATCCAGTCAAGGTCATTGGTTTCTTCAGGCTAAAAACTGTGAAAGCATGGAGCAAAAAGGTAACAACCCATGGCCCAGAGAGCTCACAATTTAAATCTCTCAACAGGAATGGAGTGCAGTGCCTGTTGTATAACAGGATGGGAAGGTGAAGCAGTAAAGCAGAGCAGTGGCTTAGAAAACTATGTATTTTAATACCTCTTCTCACCGTGTGCATACTGAAATGACAAAGGTTTCCTCTCAAGGTAAGGGCCTAAAGTGTTCATTTGAAGTCTGACCGCTCAGGCTTTTTCCCCTTATGGGTTTTGTATAGCACTCAGAGGCAAATTACGATAGGGGATATAAAAAGGAGATCTGGAGTTCAATACTGATCAAAATATTCATTAATGTGTGGGGAAAATCCTCTCTTTTCTAAATTTTCAACTGATGCTTAAATAGAAGTCAGGACTGTCTCTGTACAAACACGGAACTAAATGCCGTTCAACAGGTACAACAACAAAAACAAGATGAACTTAATTATGCAAGGAAACGGACTTTGGATCCTACTATCACAAGATCTACTGCATAAATTCATGTCCCAGGTGACAAGAACTTCTGCAGTTCATCATTTGGAAGCTACAGATGAGAAAAAAAAAGAAGAAGAAAGGCCTGGGAGTATTTTTGGTTTGCTGTGGCTGTGACCCACATATTTGCCACTGCCAAGAGAAAACCAGTGCACTTTTTATGTAGCAGGCATGGTGTTTTCCGTCATAATACAAAAAAAAAAAAATCCTGTAAAAGCCATTGATATGCTTTCATATAGAGCGGTGTTAACAGTCCCCCTGAAACTATATCTATCACTTTATTGGACTGGATCACAAAAGAACTGCTACTCTGATTACAGGAAGGATAGTATCTCTGTTAAAGGCGTATTCAAATAGGTTTGCTAGGCTTGTTTAGATTAACAGAATTAAAAGTTGAGGAACTACAAGAACATCTTTCAATTACATCAGTGAAGAAAATACCAAGATAAGGCAATAAGTTGTTGAAAGGGTTGAAATACTGGTACAGAAATAAATGGATATATGAATAAATTTAAACTTGATATTACTAAAAAGCTTCAGACTGCCCAAAGAGAAAACATATTTAAAAACATATTTTAAAAAAAGAAGAGTAATAAAAGGGTAGCCACAAGTCCACAGATCAGTGACGCTAGAAATGGCTTTAGATCTGTACTGTATGAGGGTTTCTTGTTGTATGCTGTGGTTTCATTTGCTGTGGCTTTGTTAGCATTGCTTTGCTGATGCAACTCAGATGTGGCTTTATATCGTGCTGTATGGAGAGCAGAGGGTTTTACTGTGGGTCCTGGGAACACCCCATGTGTCACGGTCCACTTCATAAGCAGACTCGTGATGGTTCTTTTTGGCTACAATCTCGGAGTGCAAAAAAGAGAGTAAAGCAAAGTATTTAAAAATAATTCAACAAGTCAAGGGAGTTAAATTTCAGTCTAAACAGGAACTTTATTTATTGTGCCTGTAAAGCGGCTTGCGATAGAAAAAGAGAGAGAGAATAAGGGAAAAAGGTAGGGTGAAAAAAGGGAAGGAAAAGGGGTCTTATAGCTACCACCATGGGTCCACAGACGGTCCGGTGTCTCTGGGGTCCCATTGCCTTGGACCTCTGTCATCGATCGATGTGATCTCACGGTGGGGAAGATCTTCTTCCAAGTTCAGCTGTTACAGAGCAATCTTTTATGCTTGTTCATACACCTGGTCCCCTCTTGCGACCTGCCTTGGCTCCCCCTTATCTTTGTGGAGATCTGCCAAACTCCATCTGGCCAGGAGCAGGGAGTTCATGGATCTGTGGTTTTTCACAATAGTAGGGACTTGGGACAGGGGCAGTGCCTCCATTTCATAATAGTTCACAAAACGCTCGTTCTGTACCAGACCCATTCTGTATCAGCCTCAGGTACAAAGCACTCATTCTGTACCAGTCTCAGATACAACACAGTCTTTGCATACTGGCTCTGGCTGTTCTTGTGAGGCCTGCATATGCGGTCTCTAAGGTGTAGCATCTGATGAGAAATGTTGAGACAGAAACTGATCCTTTGACCAACTCTTACACCATGTTGCTGTGAGTACCTTGTGTGCTGCTTTGTAGCATCTTTGGGCAGGAAGCAGGAGCTGTACACGTGTATGTGGCATACAGCCCTCCCCAGGAGCAGTCTGAGGTGGAGATGAGATGGAATGGGCACAGGTGACAGATCAAATCTTTCTTCTGGCCTGACTTCACATTTTGTTCCCACCCTTTCCTTTGCCTTTAACAGAGCCAATAGCCTGGGGCAGTGCAGTTTCACAGCAGACTGTGGTAATATTTGACAATTGTGTGCCAAGCCCCATTTGGGTGAAGTGAAAGAATTAAAGATTACCTGAAGTTGCCTGTAATTACTTGTGTTTTATTCATCTCTGGAGACTGTCTATGAAGAAGCAAAGCACAAACAGGCTGTTTGTACAAATCCAGCTGTTTCTCCCAAATCTACTGATGTATTTAATTGGTAACATCTAGCTGTTTTTTCCTTAGCATCCTTGGTGTTAGCTCTCTTTGATAGGCATTTATACCAATTTGACTTACATTACATATCTTTAGCAGGTGGCTTTGAGTTCTAGTGAAATGGGAAGACATAAAAGAACACTGAGACTCACCTGCTTATTTTTTCAGGAGAGGCCAGCCAGTCTGTTCATCATGGATTGACCTTCCTTTGACAGCAATGGTGCAGCTTCCCAGAAAAACGCCCTGCAAAAGAGCTGCTACAAGGAGAAATCAGAAGGAGCTGATTGGCCTGTGGAACCACAGTGGGGATGTCATGAGTCCTGTCCTCCTTGGAATGAAAGTGCACTGCCCCTGGCAGGTGTAGGTGTATTTGCTGAGTCAAACACCATTTACCTGCTCCAGTGCCCAGCTCCCAGCCTCACAGTGACATCACAAAACAGAGCTGTGGATGCTTTCTGGCAATTTTATTTTCACAGAACCATTAGACAGGAGACCCTGATTCATCACAGGGAACAAAAATACCACAATTAGATAATTAGGTGGTGATTTAAAAATTAAGCTGTTTAAATGTGAAGGCATTTTACCAATGGGACGCATTTAATCACACATGGAAAAAGGCTCCCCAAAGCCTTTAGCCCGTGTTAGCACTGCTCACTGTAGCACGTGCTTTGTTTTATGACAGGATCACACGTCTCTTGCCCTTCCATTCAGAAAATTACTGTGGTTGCTCATGAATTATTGTAATCAGTACCACTGAAAATGAGATGATGCGCTTAAGTTGTGCAGAAAGAGTGATCATCCACTAAAGCTGAACTTTAGACTTATTTTCCACAAACACTTCTGAATAATCAAGCAGTGACCATGCAGAGCACAGTGTGCTGATGAACTCTGCATAAGCTGGGCTCGTTCCCGTTGTACAGGGATAACTTGTCTCACTATTCATACCCAGAGAGGGGGAGAATTTAAATGCTGAACCTGGGACAAAAATGCACAATGTCAAAATTGGAACTGGGCTTTGTCTTCTACTTGGTATAAACACCATGGGTCCAGTCACTTGTATTAGACTAACATCTTATTAGCATTGGTTTTAATATTAACATTCTATTTTATAGAAATGTAATGATTTGTATTTTTTATTGTTAATTATTATTGTAAAATTAGAGAATATTTATAGAAATGTAATTATTGTTCTTGCTATTGATTAGTATTAATTATTGTTATATTTTATAGAAATGTGGTGGATTTTGTATTAGTTACTATTGATTACTGTTGCATTTTATAGAAATGCAATAGTTTTTGTTTGTTAATATTAATTAGTATAATTACTATTGTAATCTCAGATTTTATAGAAATGTAATGGTTTTTCTTTGTTACTTTAATTATTATTTATTAATGTTACATTGTATAGAAATATAATGGTTTCTGTTTCTTACTATTAACTGGTATTACAATTACTATTGTAATATCATAGTTGTTACATTTTATTTAAAAATTTTGGGGTTTTTTCTTACTATTAAATTTTATAGAAATGTATTGGGCTTTGTTACTATTACTTAGAATTAATACTGTTATATTTTATAGAAATGTAATCGGTTTTGTTTGTTACTATTAATTAGTATTAATTACTGTCACATTTTATAGATATGCAATGTTTTGTTTGTTACTATTATGTAGTATTAATTACTATTGTAATATCATAGTTGCTACATTTTATAGAAATGCAATTGATTTTTTGTTACTATTAATTAGTATTAATTATTGTTATATTTTACAGAAATGTTATAGAGTGTGTTACTACTACTACTACTAATTAGTGTTACATTTTATGGAATTGCAATGGGTTTTTTACTATTAATTAGTATTCATGACTATTGTAATATCATAGTTGCATTTTATGGAAATTTAATGACTGTTGTTTGTCATTATTAATATTATTAATAATTATTACTTATTAGTATTAGAACTATCTTATTGGTAATAATCTCCTATAATTTTGACATGTGTTCATATTAGAGGAAGTGCCCTCGCATCCGTTTCCTCTGATAAATCTAGTGGTACCTTTTCAGAGTAACCTCAGTCTCTTCCAGAAGTTTAAGCTCTGAGTTTGGTGTTGGTCTCCTCTTACAGAGGGGATGTTCCATGAGTCAGGCTGAAGAAATGGAATTGGTACTGAGCTGCTGTAGCACCTTCTGGAATTAAGATGGTCATAGTCCACATTGTAAAGAAGGAAGGATTCTTTTCCTGATGTATGAACCATGGTCTTGAAAGATTTCTTGCTCTATTGTGCTCAATTTTACTAAGAAAACAAAACCCACCTTCAGACTGGCCAGAAAATTGAAGCTTTCATAGCTTACTACTCACCCGAATTTTCTGGAGGCTGCCTTATGTCTTCTCTCACACTGATTTGTTTTAATCATTAAATAGAAGTGATATTTTCTTTGGAGCTGGGGATATTTTTCTTCTCTCTGTGAGACAGGTTTGTGAAGACAGTTAATATCTTTTATTAAAGAAACTGATAAAGTTAGAACAAAAAAAAATGAATTGACCTTTCAGGCATACAAGCTGGCAGCAGCAACATTTTTATTGTATGTGCTTTTCTGGAGAAGGCCTGAAAGTGAGGAAGAGCCTCTGGAAAGTACTATAAACATGGATAGGAATATAAACTGTGCCTAATTCAAATAACATTTCTCATATCTAGGCTGTCACTCAAGAGTCTCCTTAAACTATGGATCTTTTTACAGCAAAGAAATCTGCTTATCACTTCAGAATAGTCAGAAATTTACTGCAAGGTATAATATTACAATAGTATTTAGTACAAAATTAACATTTTTTATCTACTATTTTATCTAAAAATGCCATTGTTACTTCTCTCTAATGCTTTTATGCTCACAAATGTCAACTACAAAACCAGACCAATCAACCTCCAGACAAATGCATGTCTGTTCTGTCTGTAATCTCCCAGAGCTCCTCCTGTTTCAAAGCCCTGTGGATTTCGAGCTGTTTGATCCATTCACAGAGTGAGAAAAATGGAACCAAAGATCTTTGCTCATCTGAGAAGGCAAGAGGAATGACTAAGCAATAACAGCTACTGAAAAAGAGAACGTGCGATAAAGCTGTAAATGATTTGAAGATTTTAAGGCTGCCTTAGTGTAATAAAACTAAGAGATCACCACTTGCTGTGGCTAATGCCATCATCTTTATAACATATTGCTAGGAACTGTCTCATTATTATCATCATTACTGGTCAATAATGTTAGCAATCCTAACAGCAGGTGTGGATTTGTACCCGCCTTAGCATAGAGGAGGTATTATGTGAAGGACTGTATTGCTTCTGCAAAGGAGCCTTGGGTCTTTGTTGCCATGGAAGGAAATACAACAAGCTGTTGGAAAGAAATGGTTTGAATAAAGTATATAAGTGGCAAAAGAAAAATGAAAAAAAAAATATCCAGACTATTTATTTATTTACTTTAAAGACAGTATTATGAATAAACTGGGGGAGCAGGAGAAACATACAGTATATAACACAGCACTTCACATTTCTCTTGGGCTGTTTTCACTTTCAGTCTCAGCCACCTTCTGTTCCAAGCCTGCCCTTTTCCTTAACTGGAACTGTGCACTACATTTAGGTTTCTTTTTGTCTGAAAATCATTTTAAACTGAACATTAGAGCAGAAAGGTGTTTTCCTGCCCCCTACCTCCATTACATTTGTTCCAGCCCACATTAGTACAAACCATTAAAATATAAAATGGCTAAACAGACACAGAACAGACCCACTAGGGTATCAAGTTGTGTCTTAGGCTCTGTTCAGGGCAGAAGGCCTGTGCTAGCCCTCAACTATTTCCTTATTAATACCTTTTTTGTGTTTGCCAGTTAATCCCAGGTAATCCCAGGCAGAGCTTTGATCCTGGGGTTTTGCTTTCTTTCTCTGTGCTGAGGACATTGGTTCAGTTACAAGAAGCCATGAGGATAGAGGACAAATTACTGATTGCCTTGAATTACAAGTATTAAAAACAATTAAAAATTATGAGCATAGAGAATTTCTAGAATAAACCAGACACTTTTACTGCTACCACACGCAGCTACCCAAGAGACAAGGGTTTTATGCTATGGCACTATCAAATATGCTTAGCTTTATCAAACAGTCAAACCCTCGATTTTTACTTACATGGAGTTTGCAATACAAGGAGCTCTCATATGGGAGCAACCCTCAGGACTTAGTCATCCTCTTCCTATTTTAAAATCTTCACAGAGCTGCCATTATCTGTATCAGTTATCCAATGTAAAGTATTGGCATTAAAATTTTCAGAATGAGGTTCATGTGCTAACATTTATAATGACATATCTGAAGAGGAATCCAGCTTTCCACTGTGCTGGAGGAAGGGGCTTCAGTCCCTCCCTCTGTAAGTACTGATATATTTACTGCTCTTTCTGCTGTCCCTGCTGTTTTCAGTAACAAACCTTCTTCCAGCATGCTAGTCCCATTACCAACACCATACCTAAGGCTACTTCCAGGAAATCAGCTCCATGGGGAATTTCAGTAAGAGATACTCAAATGAGAGCTTTCTGTGATGAGTTATTCTCCAAGATGGATCAGATTTCAGATCAATTCCCAGGGCATGACAAATGCTTTCCAGAGTTTGGATGTGTGGTAACTCGACCTTCGAAAGTTTTCTCTTCCATCATTAGTAGCATTATTTTTATGCTGCCGGAGCCATGTGTTTTATTTTTCCTGGATGCCTAAATGTACATTAGGCACTGCCAGTTTGTTCGACAGAAAAAGAGGAGAAACAAAAAAGCAATGGCCCCGCTTAGTGGATGAGGATGCTGAAGTTCACTAAAGTCAAAAGAAACACCTTTATTAATCTTGATAGGATACAGATCACACCCAGACTGATTAAAGGATCATATAAGGTCACAGAAGAAATACTTGCTAAAGATAATAACTGAAATCAGGTTTCTCAACTCCTAATCTTTCATTTATTACAAGCCCTCTTCTAACACTCATTTGAACTCTGATGACCCCAATATGGCTTCCCAATTTATGAGTCAGGAAATTATGGTCCCAACAAGAGGGACACCTACCCAGGGGCATTCAGAGTTAGAAGAAAACAGTAATATGCCATGAAAGGAAGTGTAACAAGATCTGAATAAGCTGTAGAATTTGGGTGCACAATTACAAAATGACTTGGATTTTTATTTTTTTTTTAATTGTTAGAATTTGTCACTCCAATCACGGTAATCTGGAATTTTTCAGCTCATTTAGATCCTGCTCCCTTCTGCTAAATGGCAAAGGAGTGATGATAATGCACAACTTCTGCTTGGCTATGGTCACAGATCAGCAGGGAAAAAAAAAAGGAAGAAAAAAAAGAGTAAACAATTTTATACTGAAGTGATTCAATAACACTGAAAAGGTAAGTGGCACATGCTTATTTTTGTCTTAGGAAGACACTATAGATCAAAATAATAACCATTTTAACTGCAATAACACTGAGAACAGAAGTAACACCCACAGAGATAAGTGGCTGCAGCAATCTACCCCAATTACAGGCCAGCTGTTCTGTTCAGCTCAGCTCCACAGAAGATTAAAACCATAGGCTGGAAGGTAGAAGTAAGAAATCAGTCTTTAAATTTCAAAAGTGCATCACTGACCAGTCTCACCAGCCTGAGTTTTGAAACAGTACTTGGAAAATCCGGGTCTCCTACAGCACAGATGATTTGAGGATTTAATGCTTTATTTCAAAGGTGTATGTATGAGCCTTAGATTTTAAGGGAGGCTGACAGGTTATCTTTGTTTAGAAATATAAGTAAATCACAAAAAACATGAGAGAAGTTCAAACTGAACACAACCATAGAACAATTCCTGGGTTAACTTTAGTTAGATGGAATTTTAGCTAGACTTCATATAATCACCAAATTTATAACATACACTATTTTCTACAGAAAAGAATTTATTTTTTGTCATGACAAAAATCTGTCTTCACTCCCATCCTCTAAGACCCATTCAAGTCCCTGAGGAAAAAAAAATGTGTAGGATTCTGGATCTCTAAAGGCAGCAGTAAATTCCCAGCCACAGGGCACTTTTCCTACCATCAGCTATTGATGCTGACCAGCTCGTGGTGTTTGTCACAAGACAGCTACTGTGCACTTCCAGGAATTTCTCAGGGGGAAATTCAACAGAACATGGATCTCCAAAATGAAAAATTCTCTGCTACTTGAGAATCTCAAAAGCAACTGTGACAATTCAAACCAGTCAAAAAAGTTTTAGCCATTAATTTTTTTTCTTACTATGTGGATGGCCATAAGTATTTCAGCTACAACAGGTGCATCAGGTTTGATTTCAGCTGTTTCCACAGGAATGAACAATGTTGCATAAACAAGTCCTCAAAATATTGGAGGAGAGAGTGCCATGGACACAATACCCCACAAACTGGAGACTTTCATGTCAAGGTTCACAACTCCTGGTTCCCTGGTAGGGAATCAGCAAAGGCAAAGCACAGTAAATAAATAAACCGAAAGCAAAGGTCTCTTCCAACTCCCTTTCAAGACAATTTTGCCTGGCTGCAGCTCTCTCTCCATGCTAGACTTCCACCACAGATCAGTGCTTTGTCATTTTGTCACCATTTGAAGCACTGTCATTTTAAATTATATGATAGTCACAATGAAAGTACCTGATGTGTCCAAATGATGAACCACCACCTCCTGCCAAAAACAATAAAGTGGCAACACTTATTTTCTGCTGGGTAAACCTCTTCATTTCTGTATTACAGAAGACTTCTTTCATAGCTGAAAAATGTCATATTAGCAGCCCAAGAACATTTGCAATCTCGAAATCCTCCCCTTCTGTGCTCTCCTGTGCCCAGCCAGGTCTAAAAATCTGATGGGAGTGGAACTGCTGGAAGTTTTAATGTCTATATTTTTGACAGCACTGCTTCCAAGTCATTTATGGTTATTTAGCACACACCTCACATAACTGTGCAGGGCACCATCTGTAAACATAGTAGAGATTATACAGACTGTGAAACAAACAGGTGTTGGTCTCACCATCCCACTGACCATTTGAGAGATGTCTGGAACAACAGCAGCCCATCATCTGTGGGAAAAAATAACACCACACTGCAAGCAAGCTTGGGCCCAGTGACTCTTTAAAGTGAGGAATGAGGAACATGTGCTCCAAGTGTAGGCAAAAAGCATGATTTTATCCCAGAGTACAAGATCTTAAAAGCATTCTATTGGGTCAGACTGAAGCAAACACACAAAACCACTGAAATATTCAAATACTCATTTACATAAATGCAAACTAGAGTGAAACACTTCAAAAGCTGGTAGTGCCAGGGGATTTTACAGGCATTACTACAAGATTTTGTTGCATCCAAGCTTTTCTTTTATCATTATTATCTGAACATGCAATAGGTCCTTGAGCTATTTCTCATTAAAAAAAAAGAAAAAAAAGGTAGTAAAATGCTTTTGTTTAACATGCACTTATAAATCCCTCTACAACAGATAACCAGAGCTTTGTTACATGTGTTGCAGGAGGTTATTTGTGCCAAATTCCTCTGCAGCCTGCATAGCTGCACATGAATGTGGTGGCACCAGACCCTGAGAAGCCAGGATGCTCTGATCCTGTGCCAGGATCCATACTGAACGCAGGATGCCTGGAAAATACAAACTGCCTCTGTGACTAGTTACTCTCATGCCATGTTGGCTCCTAGCCCCTCGTTAGGTCAGAGATGTGTCTTCCTTGATGACCATCACCACCAGCTCCCTTCTGTCCTAGATGATGCAAGTGCAGATTTTTTGATGGGTGATTTTGTGAATGGCCCCTTCCAGCTAGAACTGTTGAGCATAAGGAAGGGTTATCTTTCCTTTCTCTATTTAATTGGAATCAGTTCAGCTACAAGAAAATCAATTCAGACAAAATTCTAAATTTTTAAATTAGGAAAAAAAAAAAAGCAAACCACCTTGCAAAATTGTGGCCATTGTCTAACATAGTATACTGTTTGGTTCCAAAAAAAAGATCCAAGGAGGTCTACTCTGAAAGGATTTGCAAAATTTATAATAGCTCAAGTGGTCACTTCTGAAAAATACCTTCTTTTTTTTCCCCTTTTCTCCTTTCCAAAGGGGCACATCCTGCTAGTTTTAGAGAGATGAATGCAGCATTTCACCACTTACCAGATTAACAAGTTTACAGACAACACTTGCAGTCCCAAACTTTCCCACAGAGCTTACCTTGGAGATGGTGTTCTGCCACTTCATCTCACCAGCTGGGGGGGTTTCCGCTTTCAAAGTCCTTCAGCATCTAATCTGCAAAAATAGATGAAAACAGTTTAAAAGTTAAGGCAGCATAAAGAAGGTGGATAAATTGGGCTGTACTGAGTTCTCAGCCATCGTGTTACAAACTGCTGGCTACAAACAGCTCTGGTATCCTCTGCCAGGTACAGTGTGTCCCTAGAGAAAATAAAACTGAGGCAGGTTCCTGACTGAATTCAGGTTTTCAGACATAATTTATTATCATTTCTAATTTCCCACACTGCAAAGTAAAGAGGTTTTGGGGGTTTTTTTGACATATGGTATTTCTATAACTCAACTTCCAAAAGTAATGCCTTTAAGGGGTATTAATTAAGAGGTGTTAAATCAGGACACAATCTTTTACCCAGCGTTACTGTCACCATGGCTTTCACTGGAGTAAACAAGAAGCCTTCTGCAGTTTTGTGGAGTCTTTCAGCTTTAGCAGTTAATATATTAAACAAATTTAGCTTAAGGTGTACAGCAGTGGTGAAACAGGCAATATTTTTTCCTGTTTCCAGTTAATTCAGCTAAAGAATCAAAAAAGCCTAAAAAGCCCCAAACAAAGTAACTTACTGCACTTCAGTCAGGAAAGAGAAAATAATTTCTTCCTCCAATCCCAGCTCAGAATCAGTTTAACTACTTTCTACATTAATTGGAAATTTGAAGATGCTTTAGGAACAACAACAACAACAACAAATTGAGTAACAAGTCTGAACAAGTTTTGACTTGCATTCCCATTAAAGTGAGGGGGATTTTTCTGCCTAGTCAGGAAAGCAGAAAGTAATGACTGTTTCATGATTTCACTACAGCAGTTTCAAACAGTACTTTTCCAACTGACAATTATTCTTTGTATTGTTTATTAAATCAAATCTTAACCCGGCTAAAAGCATGCTTCCTTGATATGTATATTGCTCTTTTACTAAAGAAACATGCAATAAGGTAATCCAAATAAAGCCTGCCAAAGCACTACATGAAACAGTAAAACTTCCAAAGAAATAATCCTCAAACCCCCACAAACACTTTAAAACCTGACTCTGCACTGTATCAGTCACTGGACATTTCTGAATGAAGTCACAAGTTCCCAAATCGTTATGGAAGCAACCACCCTTGGCACAGCCTCCAAAACACTTTCTGCAGTTCATAAACAATCCAAAAGAATAATTTAGGCATCTTTGAGGTTTATCTTTTGAGAACAGATAGTGTTATCCTCTTGGGAAGCCTGTATACTGCAGCACCCTCAGAACAGCTGGGTGAAGAGTTATTGATCCAGAGCCACGAGTTCTGTTTGTGGAATCACAGGGAAAGAGAGGTGAAAAGAAGAGGCTGCACAAGTGCTTGGGTGGAGAGTTCTAGTGAAACCTCCATAGGAAAAGTTGTTTACATTAATACATTTAGTCATTTGACCATAGTCCAAGCAGAGTTTAAGGGCACACACACAAAACTGAAGTTGCAAATACAATTCTGAGTAACCTTTTTTGTAATGGCTTACTGATCAGAGAACTAAGAAAGCTCCTCCTAGGAAGGTAATAGGAAAGCCATAGTATGAACAGGTATGAAGGATTTTTTAAAATGAAATTTTAACAGTTACCAGCAATTTACTTTTCCCTCAAGCAGAATATATAAATAAGGCTTTCCCTCTAAAAGGCTTCCATATATGTAAATAGTGACCTAAACGTATGCATATTCGTGACTTTCTAAAGTTTGAATGAATTACCAAGATTTATCTTTACATTTTCATTTTGAAGCTATAAAAAGATATTTCGTGGTTTTTCACACTGTCTTTATGCCTATGAAGATGTCTGCAGAGAAGAACTCTCTGCACAGAAGCCAAATTTGAGAGATCTCTGATGAGTTCTAGACAGTTTTCCAATACTGAGATTCTTTCACGTTCACACACAAATAGTGTGACACTTCAAATGCCACCAGAACTGTCTGGAACTGAGCAGGAAGAAACAAGAAATTCAGATGCAATAACTTCTGGGTTTTTTTTTACTTAGACATTATACTAAGCATAGTATACATTTCAGATAATAAAAAAACACTTCTAACACAGAAACCTAACTTTATATGTTCTTTTTCACTTTTTAAAAGGTGAAGAATGCCCAGTCAAATATTCAAAGAGTAATAAAAATAAAGAATTTAATTGAACCTAGTTTCACTTTCAATATGCTCAAGTATATTTTCCAGAAGTTAGGTAAGATAAACTAAAAAACACATTAAACTTGCCTTTTCCCTCTTTGGGCTGCTCTGCTTGTTTCATCACTTCTGAAAGATTAAACATTTGGGCATGGTATGTCACTAGAATTTGTTCAAAAATCAGAATATGTCAAACTCTTCCCTGAAAAATTAGAGGCCCTTTCACCATCCCTCCTTTAGCCAACAATAAACTATTCACATAACAGGAATCAAATCCCATCTCAGTTGTCATCTTGATAAATTAAACTTACTTCAGTTTATCTGTAAAAAGAGCTTTCTGTAGCTTTCAAAATGTCCATGTGGCTTTTTCCTGTTCTTGGATTTTTTACTTCTAAAATGGGAATATCAATGCAAGTCTGAGCATTTCAGCATCAGAGTATTAAGACACACATTGATTTTAGATTTTGCCATCCCTGTTGGATAGCAGAGAGGATGAATATTGCAACAGGTCTGGAAGGAAAATTCCCAGGCTGAAAAGCATTAAGCAGCACAAAAGCATGTACAGTATTACAAATTCAAGGCCTACTTGAATTTACTGTATTTTTAGTGTCCTTTACCTACCTTTCTCACTCATCACCTTCACCTTAGTTTATGTATCTGTGTAGGAAACACTTGGTCTGGTTTACCAAAGAATTTATGTGAGTTACCCTTGAGAGAAAATAAAAACCAAAAATGATGAGTATAGTGAAATATAAGTTTGAAATTGTAATTCAAGTCATGCTTGCCAGATATTCCATTAACATTTTCTAAGCTGACAAGGTACTGCTGCTTTTACAGAGCCCTAGGATTGATTTAAAACTCTGCTGACTGTGCTGGTATTCACTACTCACTCAAATCCACTCTACAGATATAACTGGCATGTTAGATTTAGTATCTTCAGATAAAAACAGAAAGCAAATGATTTTATTGTTGGTATAACCATCACACCACTGACATTTTTCATTACAACATTACAAACTTAGCTGAGGAGAAGAATTGATGGAGGAGAGGAATAATTGAATGCTTACGACTGAGTACACTTGCCTTTAAAGCATTAATAAATCTCTATTAAAAAAAAAATAATAATGGAGAAAGGTCCCAGTTCTTATATTTAGAATGTCTTTGGAACCAGAATGCAATGGATGTTAAAAGGCTTGGGTTGGACAGTCACTGCTGGAGGGTCAGCACAGCAGTATAAAATGTCCTTCCACCACCTTTTTAAGTGGCAGGGCAAGTCTTTTCTTGCTGTAAGTCATCTCTAGGTGTTTACCAGCCATTAACTTAAAAGTGGCTGTAACTTCTCAGCCTATAATTAGCAATGGTGACTAAACCTTACCAGGCATCATCCTGTCAGCTGTCTCAGATTATGGATGCAAAGCACTTTTCCCTCTCTCCAGTCATGACAATTCATTAGTTCTGCTGTTTGAGAGCAGCTGTACCATTTGCAAAGTAATTTATTCAGATTCCCTCAAAATAATTGCTGAAATGTGGGAAGATGAGTGATTTGATGAGGCTGTGTATTTACTATCAGATAACATGAGTTGGATCCATGGTCAGAAGTGATGGGAGATTATGTTTCATAAGAAATATTGCCCTTTTTAAGGCAAAAGTTTAGTAAGTTCAATGAGGCAAAAGACAAAACGCTTTAACATGTCAATCATGTCTCACACGTATCCATAAAATACCCCTAAAATTGTACATGTGAAGTTCATTAAAATTTTACCTTTCTATCACAGCTTATTGAAGCATTTCTCTAAAAAGCTTCTGATTTAGTCAAAGCTGATCAAAGTATGAGACCATATAACTCTGCTTGATTAGCAAGTAGGGTGGCACAAGTAAAATTCAACAGCCTTAATTGCCAAGCTAAAACTGATTGAGTGAGAATTTAGGGACTTAACTTGTGCTTTGAGAAATAACATCAATGTGTGTCTTCTGAACAGACCTGGAACAAATCCACAATACTTGGAAAACTTTATGTAATTTGTGTCTCTTCTGTCACCCCAGTGATAACAATACCATCCCTGCACATGGCAAAGCCTGAGGAGGAAGACCCACAGCAGGGTTCAAACCGTATCACTCCTTGGAACTTTCATTTTCTTATTTCCCATTAATACTACAGCAGCAGACCAGCCACACTGAGCTGGACCCAAAGTCAGTTTGTAACTCCAATAAAACATCTCACTTTTGTTTCATTGGAATAATGTTTGCCATATTTCTTTCATATATACATTCATATAGCCATGGCCCCCATGACTGACTGGAACTGAGAATGCTCAGCTGCTTATGATAACAAGTTTTCCTATGGATTTGACTTACCCTTTCACCGAGCTTTAGCAATCAAATATATCCACACATTGAGTACACTGATATGTTTCCAGCAATGAAATGTCATAAACACTGACAACCTCTTCATGGTCTTAAATCCAATATCCTGTGGCCTCACTGACTTCTGGATTTTAATTTGCTATCCCAGTGCACAGTAATTTCTGGTTATCTCTGTCACAGTCTTAAGCACATCTAGATCAAATTTTGGCAGGTTGTCATGTTTGTTAAGAACAAGTGCTCTGACTTTTTGCAGCTGTTTTTTTTTTCTTTCTGCTCTTTGAAACTGGGCTCTGTGTGAGTGTGAATGTATCATCTCTGACCATCTGAATATGTAGATCTTTTAATCCCCATTTTTATACATACATGCACAGACATTAATTTTAATCAGGGGAAGCTAAGATGAAATACCAATAAAAGAGGAGTTGTTAGGCATGACATTTCATTTATGGATATAGCTGAGAAGATTAATGTCTGAGCCAGCAGCCTGTCCATTACTACCTTCAGCTACTGGGGAACAACATCGTGTAACAACTCATTCCTCACTGCTCATGAGAGATTCTCACTACCAGATCATTCTATTGCCGTCAATTTGTCTATGCAATACTATTAATTAAACCATGAAACCCAGATAATTTTCAATGAGGAATTCTGCATGATCTCTTTTCAGGGCACATATGTACCTGTACATTTGCACATTTTCTGTTGATTAATATTTTGAATTTTTTTAATGTGTGACTTACCTGAAGGAAGGTCAGCTTCCCAGGACTCTGCTCATTGAAGGAAAACTTCAAAGCAAAGTAATGCACCTGTAACCTGGATTCAACTAAAAGACTGAACTAATTCCCTTTGAGCACTTTATGTGACAAGGGTGGTTTTTAAGGTTTGGTCCCATTTAATAATGGAGCTTTCACTTCATCATACAGAAAGCTACTTTTGGCTGGAAACACTGAGAAAAATTATAAACTAGTACTTACCACTACTTCACCTGGTCCAGTAACAAAAACAGATGTGAGAAGCAAATGCAAAGAGTGAAAACAAAGTGAATTTTATGGAAAATACTGCATGGATAGATCAGATAATATATGATTTTACAAATAATTATCCATCATCTAGAAAGAGTATGGAATAACACAGCAAAGGCTTTGACTGGAATCAGTTATGGCTGGAACACCTTCCCTCAAAGCAGCTCTCCTCTTTTGAAACAATTCTGTAAATTCCATAAGAATGAGTGTAACCAGGGAGCCCAGCAGTTCTGATTGAAAACCAGCATGGTAATGAGAAAATGCATTAGCAGGAGCTTAATTTGTTCTGATTACCAGGACATTGGCCTTAAACAGGGATTAACACATATACAGGTAGAAAAAAATCAAACCAACCCAGCAGACTGGGTAGAGAACAACTCTATTTCTCCCCCACCTTCAGGCACCTAAAAATAAAGATATTTAGGTAGTGGGAGAACAGAAGGAGACAAATTAGAGGAGTCATACAGAAACACAGAACAGACAGGGTTGGAAGGCACCTTAGAGATCGTGCAGTCCCAACCCCCTTCCACGGACAGGGACACCTTCCACTAGACCAGGTTGCTCAAATTTCCATTCAATGTGGCCTTGAACACTTGCAAGAATCCACAACTTCTCTGGGCAATCTGTGCCAGTGCCTCACCACCCTCTGAATAAAGAATTTCTTCCCAATATCTAATTTGAACCTGTCTTCTGTCATTTTAAAGCCATTACTCCTTGTAAGACAAGGAAGAATATTTGTGAAAGTTTAAGCAGATTTGTTTCCAGACATCATTTCCAGAATGATTATTCTACAACTGAGTTAAGAACTGATCCTTAGTGTTTTGTGTCCCTTTTATTCTCAAACCTCTCTACTCACACTGTTAAATTAATTTCTTGCCTCTAATATAAATCCATTTTATTTTAATGCCTGTTTAAACAGGGTGATATCTTTGAACTTTACCTCAGGTAAGCATTTTAACTGATTTACAAAAAAAAAAAAAAACAAAACAAAAAACTCCATTGTCTAAGTTACCTAGCACATAGGGATATCCCTAAGAATGTATTTATTTGTACAACAGATTAGAGGGAAAACAAAGGCTAAGCAGATTATGACATAACACCTGTGGTGTGTGAAGAGGGAAATATTAAAAGAAGATAGTATTTTTCCCCATGAATGCAAATAGTTTCATACCAATAGTTTTGATGTTGTCTTGTATTTAAAACAAAATCTTTCTCTAAGTGCAGAGATCAAAGGTATTTTTTTAACACATGTCAGAGAAGGAATATCTTGTGTATCCTACATGATCCCCAGGAATAGTGACTGTGTACCAGCACAGGAAATGTTATCCCAGTAGTCTGAGCTCCTCCATAATGTCACATTTACATCATGTATGCAATAGGATCGGCAGGAAAAACCCAACCCTTATTAACTCAAATCCATGATTTGCATCATTTATGAAACTTCTGAAATTCAGAAGTGTTAGGTATTTTCAGTCACTATCCAGGGCTGTATCCCTTATCTGGGGATACTGTTCAAAAGACAGTGAGAAAATCCACCTTGTTCAAAATGTAGCAGATTTGTTTGCACTACTCAGCAAGGAGTAAAAATGCCATCCCTACCTTTATTTCCAGCAATGTTTTGTTTATTTTAAGTACCTAAGTACTTCACTAAACACTTTTCTACCATCATGCATTAATATCACAAAACTACTTTGACAGTCTTTACATTTTTCAGAAGGAGAAGCTTCATACAGGACTAGCTTGACTTGGGAAAGTGTTACTATAGAAAATCACTAGAGAATAATTTTGTTGACAGTGAGAATGGGTTTCCTGAGCTTCCCATTTCAAGGAGATGCATTGGCTACCACCAGCAGGTATTTCAGCGCACAGCTTTTTTTCTTGGCAGACACGTTAACATCTGCCTCATTTCTTGTTGCAGGAATTGTCTCTGGTAACAAAAGAGAAACTCAAAGCCAATTTCTTCACTAGGAATATCTATCACCTCCTTGGACTTCATGTTCAACACATTTGGAAAATTCAGGGCAAAGTATCTGACATCTAGGTTGCTTCACCATAAAAATCTCCTAATTTCTTTGCCATGCCAGTCGTGCTGAACATAAAATGAAGTATTTGTGCTGAAATAGAAGGCACTTGTTTGTGTATAGGAGTCAACATGTTAGACACCTCCCTGGAGCATTAAAGAGAGAAGAAAAATGATAATTCCAGGGAAGAAGTAATATCACAGGGAAAACATAAAACACCCCCTGAATAACCTTACCTTTTAATATCTTTTATAAATTGATGCTCTACTAGAATTAAGGAGATCTAGGAAATCTCTGCTCCCCACCCCATGCCTGCGCATAAGGATGAGCAGTTCAGATGTGGAGTGACCATGCTGGGACTGTGCTGGCAGCCTTCTGATCACACACAAAAACCATATCCACCATTAAGTTTTCTACCATTCAACTAACATGGCAGAAGCAAAGACACAGTATTCTCTTAACATCCAATTTTCTTATATAGGGAAAATTCATTACTTTTAAAAGAACATAGTATAAACATAGCAACACAATTACAAAAGTAAGTCAGACTACCAACAACATCTGATACTAGCTATCAGAATTGTCCTTTAAAAGAAATACCTGGAGATGAAATGCAAAATTCCAGGCCAGTACAGTTTATGAAGTATAATCAAAACTTTGAGTGTGTCACTAATCCCCTACAATGCACTTTTACCTACATCCATCCATGAGACAAGTTAATTTGGTACTTTCAGAGGACTCATTCTCTCAACATTTTTACAGAAATCTGAAAGTTAGAAAACTAAAAACTTACTCTTGTTTGAAAACATTACACAAGAGCCCTCACCAAAACCAAACCCACAACTTTTTGTAATTTACTTCTGTACCTGCTGCCCAGTTGCAGAGGACAACACATTTGCAGCTCTGAGACACTGTTTGCATCACCCTGCAGCCACCACTGGCTGCTAATTTTCCTTCAGAGGAAGGCTCACCTTCAAGTGTTATCCCTGAGCCAAGCTAAGATGCTTTTAAAGTTACCTATTTATGACCATTATTATTTCTACAGTTTCTTTCATGTAAGAATTACAAAGTACTTCAATAAACAATTCCATTTAAGAAAAAAGAAAGGGGATTTTTTTTGTTTGTTTGTTTTTGTTTGTTTGTTTGCTAATCAAACCATCAGGTCTTTTAAGATTCAGCTGTCATTCTCATTCCTGGTTGGAGGCTTCCTGAGTGACTGTGAGGAACATAGGAACATATTTGCGTTCTTTGTGCTTTAGCTCTCTATTCATTAAATTGAGATAACAGCACTTCCTTTCTCTGACCTTTTGCACATTTTCTCTGAAGGCTATTGTAAATTTTACTGGGCATGTACTGTGTCTTTTTATGTGTAAATTCAGTATCTATTAAAAATTTCATTTCAGTTAGGACCTCAAACAACAGCTAGAGAAGAAATAATAATATACAGACATTTCAGGTGGAATAAATCTGTAACTTATCAATTTCTTTTAAAATACAAAGTGCTTCAGCTGGGAAGTTTTAAGGTGAATGACAGTATAAAATAGATATTTTAATTCTGTGCTTTGCAATGCCACATCATCTTACAGGCGTCCAATATTAATGTGGAAATCTCTCTCAGAATATAAGATATTACCTCTAGCAACCAAAGTAGCATTGATTACCCCATGTATCCTTTTTAAGCCCTTCATTTTATAGACTGAAAATTATTTTTAAAGATACAATCTTGAAGAAAGGGATCTTTGATATAGCAGAAATCCTCTAAAACAGGCAGCAGTAGACAATGAATATTTAATGGATGGCCTACTATTATCTCAGGATTGATTTGCTAAAAAATCCCCAAACAAAACAAAAACAAAAAACAAAA
>VZRN01000511.1:50584-73625 GCA_013397935.1 Dasyornis broadbenti | reverse complement strand
TTGCTTCTCCTCACCGCCGGCATATTATCATACAAATAATGAAAAGATCCCTGAAGTTCTGCATATCTTCTCTCTGGTATATCAACCTTTGTATAAAGATAAGCAGCACCTGAAAGAGATAGAAATATTTGCAACCTGTGAAGCTGAGCAGTGGACACCCTCCTCCTAATGGAATATTATAGGCAAAAGTCTTCTTTTTCCTTCCACATTTTAATGTAAAGGTATACACAAACACTATGGAAAAAATTAAGAATGCAGTATTAAAGTACAAGGGTTGTAAGAAAGAGAGAAAGCATTTGCATGTTGAAAAATCTCTACAGAGATCTACAAACTAGCAAAAAATGGAAACACAAGGCACAAGGTTTGGTTAATGTGGTTTTGGAAGTGTCTGATCAAAGATACAAGAGTGAAAATGAATGTCCACTGAGAAATCATAAGGCAGCAGACCATATTAGTATATTCAAAGTTACATGACAGTCATAATTGATGTAAAATGTGCAAATACATTAATGACAGTCACAGGGGAACAGAAACAGAATTTATAAATAGATTTAGTCTGCTGAATAAACAAAGGGAAACAATCAGCAATGATTACAAACAGTTTATTTAAGCAGTCTTTAATAAGCTCAATGGCTTGGAGAAGACAAGCCTTTCTAAAAGTGATAAAAATCAGCCTCTTCATTGAGGGAATAGTTAAGAACCATCTATAAAGCCCTGAGGGTCAATTTGGTCCCATCGTAGTAAAATGAAGTTTATCAATTACTTTAATTTTGCCCTCTAAGTATCCCCTAACATTCACCTTCCACTAAAAGCAATAACCATCGACCCCAACAGGGAATTTTTCTTTTGATCCTCCAGTAGTACTTCTGGTGAGGGTAATGTTCCACTTCTGCTGGAATTTCTGAAGTTGTGAGCTTAAGCTTCTAGGCAAAGACTTTGCCGAAACACACAACCTGCTTAGAAGTGAAGTATTATAAACAGAGACTCTGAAAGCTGCAATGAAAGAATTATACTCTCACTTGCTGTTTATCCTCAAAATGTTTCCTTTGTTCTCTCTTTGCATCTACCTGTCAGGCTGTCTCTGCCACCTAAGACAAAGTTAGAGCAGATGGGGCTATCAGAGATAAATATCAGAACAAACAGGCTCAGCTCACCAGTAGGGAAGAGTGCCTCAAACAAACCACCAAGCTTCATGTAGCAGAGTGCTTGGCATCACAGCACTAAGCCTGACCTGCCTCCACATCTCAGTCCATCTACAGCCTGTTTCCTGTCAATTGCTCCTGTTGCATTCAGTTTACACACAAGAATGACTTGTGGAAATGCAGTTCAGCTCAATTCTGGATAATGCAGTAGGGAAAAGAAGTGGGGGGAAAAAACCCCAAAAAACAGACAAACAAACAGGAAAGACAAACAAACAAAAAGGAAAAAAAAGCAACAAAACTTGTAGAGAATAAGTTAGAAGGGTTGTGACTTAGAAGGGTTGTGGCATGAAGTTATTGCTTTAACACCTGCACTGGAAATCAACTGTCAGAGCAGGCAGCAGATTTATGTCCATTTAGCCTGCCTCTGAGGATGACCAGGATTCCACCTTTGAATAACCTGAGCAACTCTCTCCAAGCACAATTCTAGCTCTGGAAAAGCTAGCCAACAGAAAACATGTATTTCTTACAGCCCCTTTGGGGATTTATTCAAAACACTTTATGGTGTGGGTTAACAAGTTGGAAAGAGCAGGAAAGAAAGTGGAGGTGTCCCATAACTGCTGCTTGGGCTCCAGGGCTGAAGCACATAGCAGAATACCAGGCTAACTTCAAAATGCTTTTCCTTCCAACACGCCAAAAAATTCCTGTCACAATACTGTCATACCCAATTTATTAAAAACAACAAAAAAAAGTGTTTCTATCTCTGCAGTTTCAGCACACTAATCCGCTTCTTTCCTACAAGGTATATCCTACCATTGGACATATTAAAAAGGACTCTTTTGTCAAGAAATCAGATTTTCTTAGAGTCAATTAAGATAGGATAAAAGCTGATGTGTTTTGTAGCTGACCAACAGAGAATAACCATTCCTGAGCAAAGCAATATCCCATGGCAAGGTTTATAAAAGACAATCCAGACAAGCTGACTGTGATAATGCCAGAAAACAGTCAGAAGTGCCAGCAGCTGGCAAGAAGAGACAGAAATCCAGCAGCGAGGACAGAACAGCTAAAGTGGGATAGTTTCTATTAGCTCAAACCAGGAATATCATCTTAATTGTTTCAATGCCCCCTGTACCTTCAAATGTGCTGCTCTTGCCCTGTCCAGATGCTCAAACACTCAGTTTGAACTAGAGAAGCACAGCCCCTGAAAACAAGCAAGAAAACTTTCACAGCCTGCATCATTAATTCTATCTTTCGCCTTTGTCTTCGCAAGCCCTCATAGGGAGCTGAGCCTCAGGGGTCACACCCCCAGCCCCACATCCCCGCTGCTGCCACACCACCCATTGCAGGGTGCGCTTACTCCTTCCACTAGTGCTGCCTCCCACTTCAAAGTCGACAGGTAGCCATACAGCAGGAGGACTGAAACCACAACTGAAACCAAAAGTTCAGGGAGAAACATGACAGAGAGAAAGCAGGAAGGGGNCACCCAGACCCCCAGAAAACCACAAAAAAAAAAAAAAAAAAAAAAAAAAAAAAAAAAAAAAAAAAGAGGAGAGCACTGATAGAGCTCAGAGAAGTCTTTAACTAAAAGCAGTAGTAGCTGGATTCAGAAACCCCAGACAAAAACTAAGACAAAAAGGTCACTCTACCTGATTCAAGTACTGCAAAAATGACATTTATTTCCTGCTACTGAGGAATGAGTTCAATGAGCACTCCAGAAGAAGCACTTCGTATCTCCCCCCTTAGTTCTTTTCTCCTTATTACCTCCATCACTTTGAGTACCAGACATTCCTCCTCTACTCAGTGATGGGTTTGATAGATCCTCTCCCTCACTCCTCCTGCTCTCCAGTCTAGCGATTCACAGTCACCCTCCCACTACCCTACATGCCACAGCGTCCATCCCTTACCAGAGATTGCAGGTGTGTAGTGAGAGATTTTGGATCCCTTCTTTCGTGTGGGTTCACCCCCATCTCACTCCCTTCCCTGACTTTTACCAGAATACAGTGCTTCACTTCTAACTGCCTGCTACTCAGACAATCTGAAAGGATCAGGGTTCCCCAGTTTAAAGGCTCTGTGGTGAACCAGTCAGAGCAAAACAGGAGAAAAGTATTGGTGCAAAATATTACCATGTGACAGGCCTAGAAGGTTCAGATGTTGGAGGAGGACTCTAACAAGAAGGAGTAATTGGAGATATCACGGCTGAACAAAGGTACAGCTCTGAGAAGAATTAACCTGTAATACAAATACAATAAACACAATTTACTTTAGTTCTCCAGATCAATCTAACCTGAGCAGGTGACTACTGTGGTTACACTGTAATTGCTGTCACAGTGTCTAGTGTTGCACTTAGAAAGAATAGAGGAAAAATTAAACAAGTGAGTAAATGATATGGAAAGAGGAGGTGAACAGCAGTACCACAAGTTCTGTTCCATGTTTAAACTCCGCAGTCCTTTCTTGAACATTTTTGGTGGGTTTTTTTGGATGTAACATGAATAGCTCAATGCATTTAATATGCATTAAATCATATCATATCATTATCATATAAAATGCAGCAATTTTTCCATACTATTGCTGCATAACTATTTGTCTTCTTTTACTAATGCCAGTAGACTTAGATAAAGACTCTAGAGAGAGAAGAAAATCTTACTGTGAGACACACCAGCAGAAAGTCCTTTTATTTCAAGTAATGTTTCTATGGGTTTATACCTTGATATCCACAAGACAAACATGTATCACAAAGCAAGGGAGAAGGGGAAGGAGAATGCATATCTATCCACTCTTTGCAAAAATATTAAACATTGTTGTATCTCTGTCTCATGCTAAAGAGGCACCTCTGTCTCCTCATTACACTGGAAAACATGACATTTCAAAAATGCTTGATTTTTGATAGTTATATATGCTGCACTGCTCTGTAAGTACAGCTATTATAGCGCTGACCACAACACTGTTGCAACACTACATTAAATTAATCCCTTTATGTACCTTCCAGAGCTTCTGGTAATGTCTTGCCAACCCCTGAGGGTTGCAGGAGATATGTTACCTATTAATCATCTGCATAGTTACATATATACCATTTAGAGAGACAGTAAATACAGATCAGAAAGAGTATGGAAGTTGAAGTGAGCTGTAGAAGTTCACTTGCCATCCCTAGTAGTTCTATCAAAGTGTCTCTTTGACAGTGACTCCTGCCCAGAGAGAGACAGATGGGACATTGTTGTGCAAAAAGTGCTGTTTAAAGTTCAAATGGAAGCCCATAATCATGAAATAATGTTGTAATGATCCAATGCCACACAGTCCTGGACAATTTTTATGTGAGAATTCCTACATGGATTGGGCATGATAATTAAGTTTATAGCAGAATACAAGAATGGTGTCACAAGATTCTAGTGAGGTGGTAGTGCCTCTGGGTGCCATATTTAAGAAGGAGAAAAAGACCAAAAAACCCCACAAAATACCCACAAAACCCAGAGCAACTTCTGCGTATTCTCGCTCTTCTCTACTGCTGACTATGAGTGAGCTCTGCAGACAACAAGATCAGTGAAGGAGGGGGAAGAAGTGGTCCAGGTGCCAGAATCTTGTAGCCCATGGTGCAGACCATGGTGAGGCAGGATATGCCCCTGCAGCCCATGGAGGTCCATGGAAGTGCAGAGATCACCTGCAGCCCATAGAGCACCCCATGCTGGAAGCAGGGGGATGCTCAAGAGACTGTGACTCTGTTGGAAACGCTTGCTGGAGCAGGCTCCTGCCAGGACCTGTAGACTCATAGACAGAGGTGCCCATGCTGGAGCAGGTTTGCTGGCAGAACTTGTGACCCCACAGGGGTCCCATGTTGCAGCACTGCACCCCATGGAAGAGGCCACACTGGAGCAGCTCATTGAGAACTGCAGCCCATAAGAAGGATTCACATTGGAGAAATTTGTCCACATTGGGGAAATTTGGAGGAGTGTCTCATGGGGACAGACCCCATGCTAGAGAGTAGGGGAAGAGTGTGAGGAATCCTCCCACTGAGGAGGAACGACCAGCAGAGACAACATTAAAACTCAGTAAGAAAGGAGGTGGGGGGAGAACATGTTTTGAGATTTACTTCTTATTTCTTATTATCCTAATCTGATTTGATTGGTAATAAACTAATTTATTCAAGTCATCTGTTTTGCCTAGGACAATAATTGGTTAACAATCTCTCCCTGTTCCTTATCTCAACCCAACAGCCTTTCATTCCATTTTCTCTCTGCCTTGTCCAATGCAGGAGGGGAGTGATAGAGTGGCTTTCATAGGCCCCTGACATCCAGCCAGGGTCAACTGACCATGACTTACTAGCAGACCACATAATAGCTGTTTTGTTCTTCTGCTTCATACCTTTGTTAAACATTCAGTAATCTTTCCTAAATCATCTAGGAAACCTTTAATATACAAGGTGCCCACATAAACAATGGACTCACTACAAGTCCCATTCCCGACAGTAAATGTGAAGAAGGTTTTGCAACCCATTAACAGTAAAGAGGGAAGAGATCCTCACGTTGCACTTATTAGAGGTCTTGCTGAGGCACAGTCTGAGGCGTGCCCTGTCAAATGAGGATACTGAATTAACTAGATAAGAATGGTCAATAGTTGCCGCCAAATTTGAAATTAACAGCCTATAGCAATGTTGTCTTAATAAAACCTTAAATATACTATTGCTTACAGTCAGAGATAATCAGGGTTGTATTAAAACCAGCATTTGGATTAGAGATATAAGAACGCACAAGTTCCACAGCTGCAAATTGCCCGGAACACTGGGTCTCTAAATATCACTCAGGTGGCACCAGGGGAAAATATCACGTTCCTATCTTTTTCTCCAGTCACTTGTAGTAAGCAGGCTGGCCTGTTTCTTTCTCTCGGGCTGATTTTTTAATTATTATTATTTTGTTTCTAAATCAGTCTAAAATTTGTATGGAGATGGAGAAAGTAATTTAAATAACATACCTGCCAATTTTCCACACCTATAATACCCATGCCTCTTGAAGAAAAACCAACTAAACTCCTTCACAATTATTACTTAGAAAGTAGGATCTAGTCTCAGGCAGAAGGAAAATTGTGCTATATCTATTTACAAAATGTATCATTTTGTAATATATGGCATACTCTTATTGCAACATTATATCAATTATTTATCAAAAAAAGTTTTAATAAATTTAACTGTGTTGCTCCCACTTACCAACCACTTTAGAATAATTTAAAGCTCATTTCCTGATGCACTGAAATTATTCTAAACTGTGCATACTGGCAAACACAAAAACGTTTTTACTCCCTATTTGCAAAATGACATCTGCTCTATTTCCATCTTTGTTTTCAGACTCAGGATTGTTTGAGCACTTTATTTCTTAATCCATCAAATTGCATCATCAAAAACGAGAGTAACACTTACTCCTCAAACCCTCATAGATTCAAAGTTACAAAAGCTACACATAACGTTTTACAGAAGTTGTGTATCAGACAAATGAGATCATATAATCTTCCTTTCCTTTATAAAAACATCACCTCTGCTAAAAAGTTTGCAAACATTTGTAACAACATGAAGGGAGAAAGCCTGACAGAATTTTTATTACAGAATGCCTGCTGCATGGCTACAGTGAAACACAGCTTTCCATTATTAGCTGAATTTTCAACCAATTAACTCCCTCTTTCTGTTAGTGTAAGATCATTCCTTCTCAGGCACATGGATACAAAGAGACAATAAAAGCCATCAGTGCTGGTGCAGCCTCTAACATTTGAAGTTTTAGCAGTCTAAAAAACTAAAAGGAAAAAATATATGGAGAAAAAGGTCTTTTCTTTACCTTCTTTACAATCGTTCTACACATCAGAACCAAATACAAGCAAGAGACCTTGGAGAATACTTAAAAATAAGCATGTTAATACGGACCTACTGGCATGTATTTCATCACAGATTTCTGCCACATCTTCACACTGTGCTTTTTGCCTTCCAATTCTCTGATCTGGAAAAGGCTTATTCACCTACTTTTCTTGGGGTCCAAAGGACTGCAAACTCAGAATTAAATATGTATGAATATGATCAGAAGCCTAGGGTTTGCTTTTTTAAAACACAAGCAAGGTCAATGCAACATATTACTAAAATGAAGTATGGTGACTTGTTCTGGACAAGAGACTATTCCTAGAGAGTCCAAGATTTGCAATTTTTATTTTTTGAAGTGATCTATCTTTAATAATTTCCTAGTTATTTATTTGGATGATATTTGCACAGGTTTCTCTCTTTCTTATTATTACTGTGCAAAACTGAAGGGGCAAAGAACAAACCAGCTCTGGCAGCAGTGACAGGGTGAAATGCAAAGCCATTGCAGGTCCCAGGTCAAAGTGGTGGGAACAAGAGTGGAGACTGAAGGTAAGATCAGGACATAATGAAGAGGTAAAGAACAGACTTAGCACGTCAGGACGGTGGTGGGAATGTCAGCAGAGAGGGCTATGTGTGGAGGTGAAGGATGGGTGAGGAATCCAGACACAGACATATTTGATAAGCAGCAGGACTCAAGACTGTATGCAAGCAAAGAAAGCGGGACAAAGGGATTTTCTTAGGGTACCAGAACCTGACTAAAAAGGTTGGGTGGAGTTGACAGAGGAGGATTAAGACAAGCATTCAGAAGGAAAAGGGTGACAAAGGCAGCCTAGGTATATAAGCTAAAAACACTGCAGAAAGGACAAAATTCTCAGCTGTGGTTTGCAGCTGGCCAAAGGCCGCAGGAGTAGGAAGCAGCAAAAGACAAAGGTGGTAAGAAACAGCCTCTAACAAGGAATCGATGAGTGATAGTGATAGACAGCAGAAAGAGCCAAGTCAAAAAAATGTATGTTTCTTTAAAAAGATTGGTTTGATCCATGACTATAAAAAAACATATTGCTTGTAATTGCATGGTTACCAGATGGCATCACTGCTCAGCAGAAGCATTCCTATATATTGTGAGAGCATTTGCACACTTAAATATATTTGCATTTCTTTAACTTCTGTTCTGAATGTCCCATTACTTATAAAATTCTAGTTTAAGACAATTATACCACATCTCTAACACCAACTTCTATCATTACTACTTCTGTTGGTGATGCTTTCCATCAGATGAACTCAGGGCTCATTTACAAACTGGGTCAACACTATTATCCCCATTTTAGAGATGAAAAATGAAGGTGCTGTAGATCAGTATGCATTATTAATGTCAACTCTCAACCTTTAATTCATTTTACTGTCATTTTCCTTGAAATATTCATTTATACTTCTGCACTAAGGGTATTTTTGTCATGTATTTCTAATGCATGTCAAAAGTACCTGGAGCATACTAGGGGCCGTTTTTAGCATTCTCAGGACTCTAAATAACATAATAAAGTTGCACAGTGCCAAACTCCCACACTACCCAAAAGAAATCCACTCTCCCCTGAGCTTACCTCTCTGTCTGAACATGTTCCACCTTAACTGTAGCATCTCTAGGGAAAGCTCCTCTGTGTTCCCACAATTCAACTTGTTCCCCCATCCCAATCTTTCCTCCTAGTCCACGCAGCTTGAAAAATACAAGTATATCATGCTATTGTACTCCATTCAATTTCTACGGTAGGCACCAGCCATATCCTGCGTTTAAAACCTTCATTCTTCAGCACCTAAAGAGAGCATACTGATTATGGCTTTTTGCAGGTATCTGTTATGTTCTGGAAAACTTCCAGAAAAGAAGCTAGGATATCTCACCTGCTTCCTTCAACAAATTCACATGGGCTTTTCAGTATTTTGAGAAAGGCAAATGATCATGGGCTGCCCTTAAGCCCAAGCATGGATTATAGCCATGTACCAGGCTCTCTTCTCCCTCCCATTTTTTCTTCCCCCAAATGCTAATCCTTAATAAGAGGCTTGTCTCTTTGAAAGTAAGAGAGATTGGGCCCCATGGCCTGAATATACAGCAATATAACAGCTGAACATTCTCTTATGAAGAGCTTGAGACCTGGATCTCTCTCTCAAAGAGTGCATGTACTCTTCTACTTCTACAGGTGCCTTATTTTGCTACTGCTAGACAGAATACAAGACCTAGCCTCATCCTTAAAATGAAGACCAGTGAGCTTCCCCCAAATCCCTACAGATGCAGGTCAAATGCTAACAGGAAGGACTCAGTGCCAGACAGCACAGCTTTCTAACAAATTACAGTCTGATGGTAACAGTCAAAACCTTTCAAAAACTTTGATATTTCGTCCCAGGTTTCCCTCTTGCACACAATCCAATACTTTTTAAAGAATTTCAATTGAAGCTGTTGCTAGGAAAACCATAAGGCTTTGCTCTAATCACATCTGTAATGTCACCTGCCAATCCTTACAAAAAATTATTCTCACTGCCTATTCCTTTGCACACTGGGATGTACCGATTCTTCTGAAACAAGGAGACCAACCTACCTTTGGATACCAATGCTCTGCTTGTACACAAATTCACATTAAAAAATAAAGTGATGATGCCACTGTGTTCTCAGTGATTGCACTGGAGACTAGGATGACCTGTTACTGAAGAGCCATCCCACATGGAAGTAACAGTGGCTAAACAAAACAAAAATTCATCACGCAAATTATTTTAAATACTTATCGAACAATTACAACATAAACTGACAAGGCATTAAAAAGATCTGACTTTTCCAGAGGCTTCTTGCTTAGCTGCACTTTAGTAACATTTCACAGGACTGGCAAAGAACTCTAACAGAAAAACTCATATTCTTTCAAGTTTCAAGGTCTAGACATATTAGAGCCACTGATGGAAAATGAAGCTGATAAAATGTACTTTTCTTTCTTTTTTGTTGTTTTTTTTTGTTGTTGTTTTTTGTTTGTTTGTTCTTTGCCACTAGTGTCATTGTGAGAAATAGATTCTTTTGGTTCAGATTTTTGATGATACAAAAACTAGACTTCAATCTGAAGTTCAGCCTGAGGCTCACTTACCCATGCAGTAAATGTTTAATCTAATGGAAGTAAGAAAATCATGCAGTATCAAGAAAATGGCGCTTCTTTAGGGAGTGTGGGTGTATGACTGTCGAGAAGGAAAGCAGAGGTCATTTAATTATATTTTCTTTTTCCCTCATCTCTAGCATTTACTGTCCCTTGTCTAAGTGCACTCTAGGTCTTGACAACTAAATGAACAGATGTTATCCTGTTAGTAGGTTTGTTTTTAAGAATGTTCATTCCAGGAGAACAGTTTTCTAAAAACATACGGTAAGCTAAATATATCGAAGATTCTTCTCAGCTGGCTTCATCTGTACAGGAATATACCTCTCAGGTGAGATGTTCAGAATACCCACCATTAAATGATGAGGGTTAAAATCCCCAGGTGAAAGGTAAAACATACCCCAGAAAGTGTGAGGGGGAAAAAAAATTCTCTCTCCTTGTTAGTCCTAGAAATCTGATCATGATTGCAATTGATTTTTATAGTGATACAGCACTGTCCTTGCTGCAGATCATCGTAATATCAGCCATGTTGATTTAAATCCTACAAAACCTAACAAAAAAGACAGGCTGCAGAGCAGCCCACTGAGTGAGACTACAGCATTTGACAGATGATCAGGAGTCAGGCTGACCACAGCAAGTCACCTGTGACACCAAAAGACATGCCAAAATTCAAAGGTTTTACCACAGCGCCTTTGAGCAAAAAAGTCTAGCCTTTAAAAATAACAATACATGCCACACCTCAGCACACTACCTTCTCCTGACAGTGGTGCTGAAGAATGTCTGAGCCTTTCTCCTTCTCTAAGGAACATTCTTTGCAGATCAGATGATCTGAGAGAGTACAAATTCTGATCCTTAACAGCTGAATAAATATTGCATTATTTTTGTAGCAGCAAGCTAAACATAAAAGCAAAGGATGTTAGCCATGCATAAGTAGGTAGAATCAAATACTCAGTATTGTGTTCAGTCCCTAGTCTTAACAAAAGGATTTTTAGCAGATGACTAAGCACACTGAGAGGCACTGTCAGTCGGATAAAATTAAACAAGTAGCGTCGCGTCAGCAACTTTAGGCCCTTCGCTATATGTGAAGAGCAATATTAGAAGAGACAGGGGAATGAGTTCCACATAGCAAGCAAAACCTGAAGACTTCTTGCTGCATTAGCAAGGGATGAAGGTAGACATCCAAATGCACATTCCTTACCTTTTATTTGCTTCATCCTTTAGCGAGAAGTCAACTCTGACATTGCAAACCCAAGCAACAAGTAGACAGCAAGCTATACATCACTGCGCAGAGCACAGGCACAAAGTGAAAAATAATCTGCTTGCAGCAGCCACTCTGTACATACTGAAACAACATGTAAATTTGACCACAACTGATCACAGACACAGCAAAAGTTCCAGGGACAAAAAGTTAAGCAAACTCATCACAGAGAGTGTCAGGTAAAGGTAGCTCAAATTCCACTCTGCCTTGGACCTTTTTCCAGAGCTTCCACAACTCCATCATATTAGCCACCACATATTTTCTTTTCCTTAAGGAATGGTAAACGTCTTATTAAGATCCTGAAAAATATATATACAATTTAAATCTTACATACTAAGAGCAAGGCAGAAGATGGCAAGATGGTCATGCTCCTCTTATGTCCTGACCTGAGCAGCTTTCCCAGCAGCTCATGACTTCACCTACCAGTCCAACTGGTGGGTTTATTTGCTGACCAGGTGCTGCTGCTGCACAGGATTGCAAGAAAAGAGGTTACACCCCAGGATTTGTTCACCTAGGAAAGCCCGATCCATAAAGAAGGTCTACTAACCAGCCAAGTGTCCAGCAGAACCAGCAGCTCCGCCTCATCAGATTCCACCATCCACATCAGACATTAAGTCGTTTGTAAGACTTGCTCCTTCCTTCTGATCTTGTGCATTTTCCCTGGCGGAAACACTGATGCCTATGTTTGATATAGGCCACAGTAACCCAAGCTGAAATCGTGGCTTTGAAGCAAAGTGGTTTTGTGAAATCATTATAAGCCTGTCCAACATGGGACGTCAGACTAAATTAAAAGATTATAAAAAGCCTTTTCTGAGGATTTCTGCAAAATTGTCTAATTTTTAAATTCCTGCAGCCCTGATGCCTTCAGTGGTGGCACTGCACATATAGCATACATCCAAACCAGCATCTTATTTTGCCTTCCTTTTCCAAGTATAACAAATTGCATATTATCAGAGCAAAAAGGTATGTTAGGAGACAAGAAAAAAGGAAAGGGAACAAAGTAGCTAGGTGCATTACAAACTAGCAACTGGCTTTCCATTCTGGCAAGCTCAATATTTCTTTGTCATGATTATGCTCTCTCTGTATCTAGCTAAGAGTTTCCAAATATTTTTGAGAGAGGATGGCAAGGAATCACATACCAATTCTTTTCTTTAGCTATTAACACCTGTGGTATGGGGGAAGAAAGTGAGAAGGAAGTATTAATTAGAAGTGAGAATTTTAAATGTTTTCCTCTTCAAATTTTCATTTCAATATATCACAGAATATTCTGAGTTGGAAGGGACTCATAATTATCATTGAAGTCCAACACCACCTGGCCCTGCACAGGACAACACAGGAATCCCACCATGTGCCTGAGAGCACTGTCCAAACGCTTCTTCCGTTCTGTCACGCTTGGTGCTGTGATCACTTCCCTGGGTGCCTGTTCCAGTGCCTGACCAATTTCTGAGTGAAGAACTTTTTTTCATATCCAACACAAAACTCCCCCTGACACAACTTCAGGCCATTTCTTCAGGTTCTGTAACTGGTCACATGACTCAATTTTTTTATTATGTCAAGGAGATAGGAAGTTGCTATCTTTTAAAACTATTTTTTAAGTGAAAACATATTATTACTACTTACAAAAAGTGATGATCCTAAGGATTTTCTATAGGTTACATTAGGTAGAACAAGGATAGAACAAGGGTATAAGCTAAATTCACTTAACCGAGATCAATACCTTCTCTCCTGTACAGTACTCTCTTGATACTTACAGAGATCACATTTTTCTTTCCTGAGATATTTCCAATTTTGCAGGCCCCCAAAGACCCATATGTTTTTTGCAGCTGACGAAGATTTCCAATTCTGAAGAAGTTTAGGTGTGGAAGTGCTCACTTTACAGACATTTTTTGCCAGAGTAGTATAAATTATTCTGATATTTTTGGAAACCAAGTTTGATAATTTTATGTTCAGCTCTAAAGATAAGCAGCCAAAAAGCAGTCAGTTTCTTTGTGATCAATTCAAGAACAATTGAAGCACAACTAAAATGATCAATATAAAGAATACGCTTTAACACAATTACTGAAGAATGCAATTATGGATCACTAAACCTTTTAAAGGAAGTTCAATCTAAGTTAGACAATTCCATGGCTGTAAGTGTATCTCCATATTAATCTTACTTACAGCCTAGTAGACCTCATAAACAGGAATCAAGTTGCCGCTGTATGCAGCTGAAGAGAAAGAGAAGCTTTAGGCACAGATTTAGATGAGCTTATGTGCATGTTGGAAGAAAACCTTCTGTACTCAGGCATGAGGTTCCCTGCATGCAGGAATTTGCATTTCACTTTGTTTTATATTTTTCCTCTCTGCTCAATCCTCTAGCCTGCCCAGGTCTCTCCAAGTGATAGCTCAACCCTCTGGCTTATCAGCCACTCTTTCCACGTTTATATCATCTGCAGATGTGGAGAAGTCCAAGTCCTGTCTCCTACTATCCAGATTACTAATGAAGAAGATAAACAGCTTTGGATCTGGCATCAACACTTGGGGTACTTCACCTACAATTGGCTTCTAGCTTTATTTTGTGCCTCTGACCACAGCGTTCTGAGCCCAGCAGTTCAGCTGGTTTTCAATCCACCTTTCTGTCCTATTGTATATCCTGTAACATCATTTCAAGGCCAGGTTGGATAAGGCCTTGGGCAACCTTGTTTAGTGGGACATGTTCCGGACCATGGCAGAGGGTGGTTGGGACTAGATGATCTTTAAGGTCCCTTCCAACTCTTGACATTCTATAATTCTATGATCATCCATTTCTGTGAGGATGCTGGCAAATACCTTTCCAAAGACAGATTAAACAACATCCACTTCTCTTGTCTCCTCCACTGGGCCTCTCATTTCTTCACAAAAGGCTATCGCTTCCCTTCATAAATTCATACTGATTACTTCTGTTCACCTTTTTGTCATTTATGGACCTAGAAACTGTTTCCAGGATTAGTTGTCCCGTTTTTTGCCAAGGAAGAAGGTGCAGCTGGTCAGTCCATAGTTCCCTGGATCTTTCTTCTTGCCCTTCTAGTAGGGTGTGATGTTTGCTATCTTCATGTCCTCAGTCATCTCCTGATCACTATGATTTATTTAAACACTATCTCATCACTCAACTCTCTCAGCGTGCATAGGGGCATCCTGTTCTAGGGACTTATACATGACCAGTTTAAGCGTTCCCTGACCTGATCCACCACCACTTAGGCATTCTTTCTAGCTATAGACTTTTCTTCTAGTCTCAAGAACCTGGGATTCCTGACAGGTAAATCTTACTAAAGATCAAACTGAAGAAGATATTGAGTACCTTCAGCCTTTTAGGTGTCTTTTGTCAGCAGAGTCTCTTCCCTGTTCAGTGGTAGATCTGTTTTCCCTTAGCTTTTTTTGCTGCTGATGTACTAGTAGAAGCTTTTTTGCAACCCCTCACCAGACTCAGCTCCAGGTGGACTTCAGTGTTCCTAACCCCATCCTCGGCAGATTCTACCTACTGTCTTGGCCACCTAATCCCGCTCCTGCTTTTTGCACCCTTCCTTTCTGTACCCAAGTTTTGTCAAGAGCTCCTTGTTCACCCATGCAGGCCTCCTGCCACCTCCTGCTTGATTTCACGCTCATGGAGATAGACAGCTCTTGAGCTTTTGAAGTTAAGAGGTCTTGAGCTTGTTGAGTCCATTTTCTCCATCTGGGTGGAGTTAAAGAAGATGTAAAGGAGTTAGAAATACCATCCTGAGAATGAGATGAGCCAGGAGCAGGCCAAAGGCAGAGCAGCACAGGAGAGCATGCAATCTATAAGGACCCTGCTCTATGGTCCCTCTATGGCTAGCATACATTGCAAAGCACAGTGCAATCTCAGGATACTCTGATGTTGCTCTAATATTATGCCTGAGAGCTGTCAGTTGTCCCAGCATACAAAGGTGGATTGCAGCTTACCTTCTTTCTTGTTACCTTACATTTTGGTTCAAAGAGAACAACTGAGAACTGGGGTCTTGGGAGCCAAAAGTCACACTCCTTTTTCTGACCAGAGGCAAGGGGTGGCTCTCCTCATATTTTTAAGCTATTCAACAGCTCTCTTCCTAAATTACTGAGTGTGACTTTACTGCCTGATCCTTGAGAGAAACCCTTGCTATTTCTCACTTTGGTATCTCTGATCTGCCATATCTTAGTCTCTCATTGCAGCTTATTCCATTAAAGTTATAAAGGTCCCATTTTGCTTCACTATCACTCCAAGCTTCACTTGCACACTTCTAAAATAATTTTTTTTTTAAATTACCCAAAGCTGTTATCAAAAGGTAAAACATCAAAGATCAATGTTAATGAAGTTGTAACAACTTATTGCTGCGTCACGTGTTAAGCAAAACCATAGCCTGTTTAGCACTAGAAAGGTTATGACTAGTGAAAATTTAAACAGGAGCTTGCTTTGTTTGCCTGTGAAAAAGCACTTATTGAACTCACCAAGACTCATGCTCCAGGACACCTCCTGCTCACTTATCAGCTGTCTGCAGCTGTAATCCAGGTCTCACTTGTTGCCATAGAGAGGAGAGAAACTGGCCACTGCAAAAAAGATCCCCCCAACAGAGGTCCCGACATGCAGCTGGTGGAGCACAGGACCCCTGGCACACTGCACACCACACACCTGAGGAGGCATGGCCTCCTCTGGGCTCATCTCACCCACCAAAACCACTGCAAGTCTGCCCTGTCAACAGACTCAAAACATGGATTTTCACTTATCAGCATCCAGATAATCCAAGAAGTCTGATGTCTGTGGCTCTCGGCCCTAGCAGTTGGCTGATATTCAAACCTCTACATCCTTTCAAACACAGTTCAATCACTGAAAACAAATTAACATCTGCAAATCAGTTTATTAACTATAAATATGCTCAAAACATCCACTCATCTTTCAAGTACAGCAGGAACAAAGGCTTGGCAGCCTCCTAACTCAGAAATCTCAAGAGTCTCTCACATAAACTCTTTGAAAGAACTACTTCATCTCCTGTCAAGGCAAAAATCACATTTGCTCTGTCTACATGCATAGCCTGCAATCATAAATTCATGCTATTGCAGCCAAGGATACTTGTCATCACCTATAGTTTGAATAAAACTGCTTTAGGTACCTACCATCTTAGGCTGCATTTATTCACAGTCCTTTTCACTACAGGTAAAAAAGCTTTTTTACTTCTCTGGAGTCATTAAAGGGTTATTTTTCAGGCTCTTTAGAGCAATCTGTCATCTCCAGCTGCCAGTTATTAGTACCTTCCAGACTG
The DNA here is from genome assembly GCA_013397935.1 of Dasyornis broadbenti. Classification (NCBI taxonomy): domain Eukaryota; kingdom Metazoa; phylum Chordata; class Aves; order Passeriformes; family Dasyornithidae; genus Dasyornis; species Dasyornis broadbenti. The sequence continues at coordinate 57,021 of VZRN01000511.1, read as the reverse complement.
TTTTTATTTCTTCTCTAATGAGGTAAATTAAGCAAATACATGCACATATACATCAATTAAGCAAATATATAAGCATATATACATATACATATATGTATTTGTCAACAAGAAAGCAAAGGCCTTGTTTGTTAGGCTGTTAGATAAAGCTAGTAGAATTCTTTTTCCCAATGGAAATGCTTCGAAAAAATTCAGAAAGTGACTTTGAATCAATATAAATTCCTCAGTCAATCCTGTAATAAATTCAAACCAAGGAAGATGACTGCATCCAAACTGAGTGAAAATTAAGTCTCTTAAGAGTTGAAAAGCTAAACAAGATTTGAGTGTTGCAAGAAAAAGATCAACCAAATGTTTAACTACAAATTACAATAATTTGAAATAAATCACTACACTGCTGAGCAATCCTATCAGTTTCTGGCCCCTGCTTTCCTGCTCTAGACTTTGTTCTGGGTCTGCACCCCAGCCATCACAGAGTTTATTACTGAGGCAAGCAGCTGTGTAACCCTGCAAATCTCAATGGAACAAGGGCATGGAGGGGATGTGTCACTGTCACAGAGTTCTGCTACACGAGACTGAGCCATAGAAAAACAATCCAGAGACCAAACACTTGACCAAACACTCACTTCACTACAGGGAAAGTATCGATGTGTCAAGGACTCTCATTTCTCCCATATCCCTTGACAATTTGATCCTACAAGAAATAACTTATTTTGAAGAAGGTCGTGCAAAGTTACACGGTCAAGCCTCTCCCTGCACCCTGGAGAACATTTTCTCAGAGGAGTAAAGTCTCAGGGGGGAACTAATCCTTCTCTACAACTACCTGAAAGGAGGCTGTAGTGAAGTTGGTTTCTCCTTCTAGGTGCCAGGATGTGAAAAAACAGACTCAAGGTGTACCAGGGGAGGTTAATATCAGATACATGAAAATTTTCTTCTCTGAAAGGGTGAACAGATATTGGAATGAACTGCCCAGGGAAGTGATAGAATCTCCATCCCTGGAAGTGTTCAAAAGGTATGTGGATGTTGCACTGGGAGATTTGGCTTAGTGGTGACCACCACTGTGTTAGGTTAAAAGTTAGCAATCTTGGAGGTCTTCTCTAAACTCAATTTCACTAAGCACTCAGCTTGAGGGCAAAAATTGCATGCAGTACTGCTTAGATACTGCTAGTTAGAGAGAATTTTTTTTTTTCCAAAAGGCAGTGGGAAGAACACACATCATCAAAAATTGTTTTCCTTTTATTTCATTTTGGTTTTATTTTCTGTTTCTTAAAGGGGTCCTTTTACTGGCTAAACAGATGCATCCGATTTTGCCCAAGGCTCTCTCTTAAAGATTGACAAGGGGCCTAGTGCACAGTTATGGCACGTACAGGAAGGATACTTCATTAGGAGCAAAGGGAAAGAACAAAAGAAAGACATACCAATTTCCTTCTGACACTAAAGGAAATATTTTGGTACATCTTGTACAAATAGGTACAAACCCTAGCAGTTTTTCATCTCTCTGCTTCTGTCTCAGACCAGAAAATGTTCTAAGCTACCATAGAATTCAAGTCTTCAGTAGGTCACTGATTTATCCTTTTTTTTGAGAGTCTTATTTTTAATTGACTTACAATGTGTTCCTTTTCTGCTAAAAAAGTGTGGTTAAAAAAACAAACCCTCAGTTTTCAGAAAGTGTTATAGCTCCTCTCTAAAAAAGTTTCTCCTTAAACTCTACAGAATCAGGTACACAAGAACTATGCCTCCTTAAAACAAATATGTTTAAAAGAAGGTAAATAAAAAGCAGATCCAAAGTGGCTTTTCAAAAAGACACATCAATAAACATTTTACTGCCAGCCAAAAGAAAACTCCATCCATGAAAGCTACAAATGAATTTTGCATACGTACATTTTCTACACACATAACAACTCAGCAGTTGTTCAAGTTTTGCTAAATGGCATTCTCTGTCCTGCTGGAACCAGTGCATAAAATACATCACTAAGAGATCAATATGGTCTTTCTTCCCAGCATATCTATACTAATACAAGTCTTGAAACTAGAGGATGTACCAAGTGGATTCTACAATGATGGATAACACTGCAATATTCACTACACACCTCAGGCCTCACACATCACTTCTGCCACCCAACACCAGCACTTTACTCCACAGGAACAGCAAGTATACACCACATGCAATGTGAGACCAAACATGGTAGCCCTTCTACCTCCAGGATGAAAATGCTTCTACATGTGTAATTCCACTTCAGAATCAAAAGTCAGGCCAGAGAGACTCAGGAGAAATTAAATTCCACAGCTTCGGAGTTTCTGAAGGATCTACTGGCCTGTTTTAAAATACACCATAGGAAAAAAAAAGAAAAAGAAAATAGAAAAAAAAGTTCAGAGCACCTGCCCCTGTTGAGAAGTGGGTTAATACACCCAAGAACCTGCCCATTCCTCAGGAATGTCTCAAATTACATGTCTCAAATCACACTTCTAAGTGCTGTCATGTCTCCATAGCAGCCACTGCTCCAGCTGGCCTTGGAGATGCAAATCCTTAACTCTAAGGAAAGAGGCAGGCATATTTTCATCAAGCCAGTTACTTTCTCTCACTAACAAGTGCATTGCCTGAGATACAACATGTAAGCAGACATGCCTGCACCTTTACTGTCAAAACACTGTTTGGAAAGAAAAGAGCAAACTATGTGGAAAGAAGCCAGAATGAACAAGCTGGCTGCCTAAAAGGCAGAGCACTGCAGGAAAGGAACAGAAAAACGCTGTGTGGGGTGGTATCATCCACTACACTGCCCAGGTAAGACAACGTTTATTTCACAGTCAGCAAATTCCCCAACAATAACAACAAAAATTTGGAATATCCAAAAGAGTAAATACAAGAAATCATGTTATCTTAGGAGCAGACAAACAATTACATGAACAAGTACATGAAAGTACGCATCCTCTGCTCAAGAGGAAATTAAACCCCACAACCAAGCACCCAGGTGCAGTAACCCTGACAGAAGATGTACATTGTAAGCTGTGTACAGCCTCCCAAGCCACTGAAATATTTCACAGGAGAGTACAAATTGGCAGCATTGCTTAATCTGCATTTCAAGGGCAGAGATGAAACTGCAGTTGCCCATAGTGTGAACACAGATCATTGAAGGGAATTCTTCTATACCTTCTGAAGGAGGCCAGCCAATCAACTTCCCTTTCCAAGTGCAGGTCTCTACATCTACCCATGCTCCCAGGGAGACATGAAAGTAGAAAGTGGTTAAATAAACAGCTCTGCACTTCTTATTGTCTTAACAGAATACCAATAAGGGCAATCTGGAAAAGACTTTTATTCTTTGGAGTCTTTTTTGCATCAAACCAGGTTAATAAAGAAGTAGAACCTTAGTCTCTGTTTCGTGGGAGCATATTTCTACAACTGTCAGTACTGATCAGTCCAAAGGAAGACAGTCATCTCTTTTTGAAAAGCATGACCTGTTTCTTAATGTCCTATTTCTATACCTAAAATCTCTGGCTGTTCAGTTCAGCTGTTATGAAGTAGCAGCAACTACTGCACAGGAAAAAACAAAGTATCTGGATTCCCTGCAGCTCTGGAAAACACTTCTATCAATACATGAAAAAAATTACTCCAGGAGATATGCTTCACAAAACCAGAAAAGTAGGGAAACCCTGACAAAAGGTAATGTTCAGAGGCCCCAGGTACCCAGCATTAATAGCCTGAGTTTCATAGCTATTGAGCCCTTTCTTCCCTCCAAAGAAATTTCTGAGCACTAATTTCTTCTGAGGAAAAAAAACAAATAAGGTCCAAAACAAGTGAAAATTCCAGTTAGTCCTTCAAGCACCAGCTCTGGTGACTGGGGAATGACGGATGCATATCCTGCTTCTGCAGCTTGGAAGTGTGATATGACCCAAGCATTTAGAGCAGAGGTAACACCTGCTTTACTCCCTGCCAACAACCTTGCAGTATTTGCAACTAACAGGATGCATTTTTTTTCCTCCCCTTTGGAAAAGGGTCAGATGTAAACCATTAGAACTGATGATCTCATTGTTCATGCAGAACAGATTGAAGTCAAGGCAGAGCTGGGAAAGAGGTAACAAAGGGCAGGTACACTAAAAACATATACAGCTGTGGATACCAAGTATAAAATCAAAAATTATTATCAGCCCCCAAATAAAGAACTATGGAGCAGATAGGGGCACAGCATCAAGAGAAACTCAGAGATAGGAATATCAACCCAAGGTGTTTCTTGAAATAACATGAAGTTATGTTCCTTGACATAGAACATTTTGGATACATTTCCACAGGTCAGAAAAAGCCTGGACACAATTACAGAAGAAAATGCTGCTGAGGACTAGTATTACAAATCATCTCCTCTTGGTTCAGGATGCCCCAGTGTCCCCAGTTCCTCTGTCTGGGAGAGAATTCTAGGGAAATACTGGTAAATGCCAGACTTGCTCCTACACCTTCTCTTAGACACTACTGATGCTTATCAGAGAGAGGACACTAAGTTAAATGGGCTTGGATCTGGCAAGACCATTCTCAGGAGAACACAGGCTACTCTAGGACATGGGTCTGGACTATCTACAAGAGGCAGCTATGGTACAGTGAAGCAGGCACAGAGTCACAGCCCCTGGCTCTGTCTGACAGAGCATCCAGTCTGGTGAAGATTTGTTACAAAAATAAGAAGAAACATTATCAAAGAGATTAATATTCAGCTAGTAACAAGAGGAGCTGAATTACCAGTTGTAAAACAACATCTCATCTATTTTTAATATTAGCACTCCTCTTAGCAGCATGAGACAGGGATGAAGAAAGGAAGTAGAAAGAAAAAATAAGGAGGGAATGTCTTACCTGTTAACCTCTTCATATCCCCAAACTAGCCAGTAAATGGCAAAAGAATCGCAAATCAATTACAGGAATAAGCACCACAGAGATGTATTAAAGGTTAGGTCAAAAAAAGCTTGACATCAAAAGAAATGTGGAATAAAAAAACATCCAATACTGCTTGGATAATTACTCAGAACTCAAAAAAAAAAACCTGCTATGAAATGTCTTTAACAATTTTTGCTTGCATGTAAAAGCATCGAAACTATTCACTCATTTTTGAAACATACCACCAATTATATTTTGGCCAAGTATCTAATCACTCAAAGGGTGACAAGTCCAAAATGATAAAGAACATTGTTTCTGTTGTTATGATGATGTATTCTTGCTGCTTCTCACATTTTTCTCTTTCATCACATAGTGGTGATACTGATGAAACAGGCCACTATTGTAAATCATACAACTACAAAATACATTCTTTCTCCCACCCTAGTCTTTTAAGTTTTTCCATTCAAGGTCTAATGCAAGCAAAAAAAAAAAAAAAAGAAAAAATTGCTAAGATCCTATTGTTAACTCTTAGTACAATGAGCTTGGGAACAAAGAAAGTACAGTCTTCAAATGTGAATTTTCAAAGCTAGGCACTAAAGTCCACATATGCCATTCAAATACGAGTTGCAGTATCTGAAGTCCCTCTTCTTTACTCAAGTGTCCTTCGAAAGCAGCTTCTGCTCTTATTCAGAGGATAAGTCTGAAGTATTGATGTCAATATCTGCTGTCACCTCATTAACACACCTTACCTCTTTTTCTTGTCTATTGTGCTTTGTTTTTTTCCATAGTGAATTGGAATCTTATTCTTTAATAATGATGAAGACCTTGATCACTATGAAAAATTTTCTGTCAAGTGCAGGCAACTAGCAGGCAACAAAAGCAATTTGGCTACTCAGAGCATAAATCAGTTTTGCTGGATAGTGTGAAGCCAGGGGAAATGTGGTTTTAATACTTCCATGATCTAATTGCTGGTGCCTGCAACAGAAGAAAGGATTTAATTATCCATGTCTTTTTCCACATATATTCCTATGCCCTGAACTTGGCATGTAGATGACCAGATTCACTGTGGAACCACAAAAATGCAGAAAGCTTATTCCAAACCATCTATCAGATTGATTCTTACATTGTGTGCAGCATTCTTCATCCCTGCTTCCTTTGCAAACATTATTAATCTGCTTTCATAGGGTAGCTACACTTAGGATACTTGCCTTGTTTTTGCTAACACAAGTAGCTCATACAAAGCCTGAATGGTGCATATCGTGCTATTCCCAGAATTTTCAGAATAACTTACCTGCAGGAAAAATAAGGATCAAGTCATCAACGCTTTAACTTGCCACCCTTCAGCTTATGTAAACATCACACTTTAAGGAAAAGAGGTTCCCACCAACAGATCCACCTTATGCTGCTACCATTATGGCAGGGTAGTTAAAACCAATTGATTTTTTTCAAGTCCGTGTAAATATACATACATACGTAATTAAACACACGTAGGACAGACAAACACTTGCAAAAAAATGAAGGTTTTCCTTAAACCAGATTACCATCACCTAAAGGGGGGGAGGGGGGAAATCTGTTATTTAAAATAAAAATA
>VZRN01000511.1:14922-50544 GCA_013397935.1 Dasyornis broadbenti | reverse complement strand
CAAAAAGGGGGGGGGGGGGGAAATCTGTTATTTAAAATAAAAATAATAAGGCTAGCACAGATTTATTGCTTAAGTCATTAAAAAAAAAAAAAAATCAGTTAGCAATTAACAGCACACACTTTGACCACAGAAGGCAGTTGTCTCTGCTGTTTCCTCTCCTCCAAAGCAAAACACACCCCAAATATCCTACCTTCTGTCTTGTACAGGGTTTTGTGAGAAGAGCACATGGACTCAAGGTCTGCCCAATCCACTGTCTTCTGCCCACCTGTAGAAATATCAGAGCCTTAGGAACTGAACTGACAAGCAGTGATGCTTCTGCAGTACCACTCTTCCTCTCTGTTCAGCAGAGCCCTTGTGGGCTGTCCAGGACTTTTGCACTTAATATCCCTGAACAGAACTTCCTTCTCAAACTGGCCCAAACACTTCAGTGACCATGCAAATCGTGGCACCTCCTGGAGCACTTTAAGTGCGTGCTGTGTGAGGATGTGCCTCATATTTGGTTCGATCTGCCACCAGTGAGTTACATTGTTGCCGTGTTGAGAGACACTGAGCAATCACTCTTCATTCACCATTTCTGTGTCTCTTCCTATACCCATCCCCAATCACCTCAGAGTTTAGTTTGCACGTAACACCTAATTTCTAACTTTTATTTCCACAGCAGCAATGGCCCAAGTGCTTCTGCTCACCAGGAACACTGCTTAGCATCAGGGTCAAAGGCTGTGCTGGCAACAGCAGGAAGGACACTGTCCATGGATGGGTAGCTTTTGAAGTAGCACACACACAAAATGCATGAATGGTCTAAGACCAAGGCCTTTAAACTCAGACAGAACTTATCACCTGCAGTGACCTTGGCTACAGGAAAATGCAGTAAGATTTAATTTATATAGTATTTTTTAACAAATGGTTTTAATTAGGGTGTGATTGATCCTTTGCTCTTACTTCTTCTACATTGGTATTGCAATACCCTTTTTTCAGGGTTCTACAGTACCTGTCTACAGGGAATGAGAAAAATAGGCAGACAAAGGTATATTTCTGTACCTTTTCATTTTTGCCTATAGCAAAATTTCACATATTTCTTGATGAAATGCAAGGTTGTGTCCTTGCATTTCATAAAGGGATGAAATGCAAGGACACAACCTTGAGTCGTCCGCTGTCATTTTTAAAGGTGAGTCAACAGTTCCTAGGACACAAATGCTCTTCAGCCCCTCTCACTCCTGCTGGATACAGAACAGAATGGAAGGTGGCATAAAAACCCTCTCTAATAGGTATGACTCAGAAGCAAACATTTTCTTTCTATGCTTTGGAAAAGAAGACTTAAATACTTTGGACATCCATCAGCATCTTTCCTGGAGATAGATCCGTCTTCCCTCAGCTGCTTCTAGAAGAAAATTGAATAGGGGCTGGTTTTCTTTCCTCCTTATGCTGATGTAGCCCTTGGTCACAGAGAAAGCCAAAAAAGCCTCCACAGCTCTGTCAGCATCACAGCTCATTTTCAAGATATAAAGAGGGCCAAGATGACAAGGGCAAATAAAATACTACTAAAAAGTTTTAAAAGAAAGCATGTTACAGTGTAACTTGATGCAGCAGGAAGAGATGGTACATATTTAGCTCTGGTAGTGGTGGTTTCCCCCTTTGCTCTGCCCTTTTCCCAGCATTAACTTGGTTTCCCCCCTTTACCTCCTCAGATCAGTGGAGTAATTTTGGGTTCATCTTAAAAGGCCTTGTGGCTATAAGCAAACAGGATGGGCTTGATCATCGTTGATCATTCAAATCAGGCAGCTAAGCAGAACCAGTTGGGGCTGGAACTAACCAGAGAGGAAGACCACGCTTAACTGGTGCCCCTGCATCATAATTTCCCTTCTGAAGGCATTTATCACTCCTTTCCCCTTACTTAACAGAAGGCATGTCATCTGGAATGCTATTGAATTGTGTCTGGCAGATAAAGAGAAGAAAAAGCTAACATTTTGTGTTTGTGCAAGTGCTTCTGCCAGCATTTGGACCATTGCCAGCGTATTCTGTGCAAGCTTGCAGAGGGTTATGATGATGTCTGGGCATTTGATGAAAACTGCAGAACCTCAGAACACAGGCTTTTAGGTGTGAAAGGTGCGTGCTGAACTGTAATGCATAGTTGCACTGACATTTAGAGCAGAAAACTGAAATTTCTCAGATTTTGTTTCCCTTTTCCCTCCCCACCTTAAAAGAGATCTTCTGATGTCCCATTAATACTCTGTCTTTGAAAAATTAGTTATGTAAGGAAGATGAATGTTACAAATTCACTCCTCTGTAACAGCTACTATCTCGCTTTATGGAAAATAAGTTCAGTCTGGAAGAAAGTCCTCTCATTCTTTTTTAAATTTTGTGTTAGAATATATAGGCAGCATTATCATTTGGACTACACCTACAATGCATGAGAAATTTCTAAAACCCTCACAGACATAAATGTTTTCCCCCCTCTTCAGATGTTATAAATAGAAAATAATTCTCTCTTCTTCTGTTCCTAGCATAAAGCCTTTGAGAACTGGTGTCAGATGGAAAGAACTGCAAACCAGCCACAGACAAAACACACTGCAACTACCAGCTGCCTAAGGAGACTGATAATACGAGACTTTACACTCCACAGTCCCTCAGGTTTGAACCTGCCCCAGGTGTGTGATACACTCAGTTGCAACGCATTTCAACATGGAAGAAAAGAAGATAGAAAAGAAAATAGTTGATCTGCACAGAAGTAGCAGCTACAAAGCCTGCATAGCTGGACAGAGTCAATGTCAGACTTTAAAAGTTTAATACAAAGAATTCAAAGGTAACATTTTGGCATTCAAGTAAGTGTTCATCTTTACAAGCCAAAGTATATTTTACGGTAAAGGATTATAGGTGTGCACCTGAAGAAAGCCTAGATTTAAGGTGTGAATTGGTAGGACCAGGAAACACAAGAGTGAAGTGCTCAGGTAAGAATTCATAAGGAGGTATGAAATCCCAGGAGCCCAAGCATAAAAACCCCAAAGGAAATGTGTTGGAAGAAGCACCAGACATGTAGCAGATAACCTTGGACTGAACATTCAGGTGTTTAGGACACAGTAGAAATAATGGCACATTGTACCACAGATATTCCAGACCCAAGTATTAAGGGAAGAAACAAGGGGAATATAAACCATTTCTACTCACTCACATATTCCAACTTCTAACTGGAATTAGAGGCCTTTCTAATTCATACGTACTTTTAATTAAACTTATGGTAAAATTGTTCTAAAGCAAGGAGTTCCTGTACAGCACCATAGTGTAGTCCCTCATTTGTTTGGGAACCTGGGAGTAAAACATTTTGTCCTTTGAACTTCCGGAAGGTTATTTCCACTTCCACTAGGGGCCCAAAAGAAATCTACCATTATTGAGCCTCCTCGGGATTAAAATTGAATAGCTAGATATCAAGACAGCTTTGATGTCATATCTAATTATGTACAGTAATTACAAAAGAAAACAGCGGCAGTTGTCTCACAGTGTGACAGGTAGAGTGAACACTTTTTAGTGTGGGTTGTTAAGTCTAAATTTCAGCAGTACTGTAGCTCATAGCAACTGGTGCCTACTTTAAGTCAACAAATGAAGTTTGACACCACTGACCTAGATCTCAGTGTCAGGAAAGAATTTACAAATTATAACTAGAATCAGGGCAGACTTGCATAATAGGCTGGAGAGATCAATGTTTATCAGAGCACAATTTCAGCAGTCAAACGTGCACACCTAAAGCTGTCAGGAAGGGTATCTGTGACACTCCCCATATGTTTTGGTTTGGAAGACAGGTGTTTGCTAAGGAAGGTGGAAACTTGCCTTAGAATAGAGGATATGACCTCCCTCCCTCCAAACGGTTACAACTTCTAAATTAAAGGCTCTTAGGAAAAGATATGGGAAAAGGAATAACAGTTTTTTACTAGTATCTATAACGAGAAAAACAAGCAACAATAACAGTAGCAATAACAAATACACAAAACAGAAACCCGGTGACAGCTTTCTCTAAGCAGTCAGACACCATCCCACCCCTCTTGGTGCAGGTACGGTCACAGCGATGGCTCCCGCGCAGCTGCAGGGGCGCTGTGACACGTGCTCTGGTCTTCGGTGATGGCCGACAGACTGGAGGGCAAGGTGGGCCAGGCGGTGGCAGGAACTGCAGCAGCAAACCTCAGCGCAGTAAACTGGGTGACAGGGCTGGTTCCCTCAGGCCGGCGAGTAAAAGGGTGGCAGAGACTCCACGACAGTGGCAGAAGCCGCAGTGCGTCCCGGCAGGCAGGGTGAGGGTGTGCGGCCACCGAGCTCCCTGTGTGGCAATCACTGCACGCAGCCGGGAAAATCTCGCAGTGCGGGAGCAGGGGAGAAAACAGGGCCAGGGCCCTGCACTTTTCCTCCCAACGAAAACACTCACCCAGCAAGGAAGTAAAAACAAGGTAACGTTGAGCTCTCGCGGCAGCAGCAAAAAGACAGCCCGTCTTTTCCCAAAGTCCCAGGGACAAGTGAAGTCAGCGCCACACCCCCACCCCTGCCAGGTACTTTTCCCCTCTAACCACACCCGGCCATATCTTTTGTCTCTTTAGTGACTCTTTTGTCTCTTAAGTATCCAGTCATTAAGGCTCGTTAAAGTTCCCCTAGCAACATGATGGAAAAATTCCCCAAACCTCAAACACCACACTGGAAGAGGCACTATACACATACTAGAGCAACTGTAAAAAGAGAGCACAAGTACCATTTGGGGGTTCAAGATTCCTGTGTTTCAGACTGAAAGAGAGCATTAGTGCAAGCTACAGAAGATCAAGCATTTCAAAACCATAAAAACAAGAGAAATATTTATGATAAACACACTGTGAGAAATAGGACTAAGCAATTGCAAAATGCACAGATAATTCAAGTGCAGTTGAAGACCATTCTAAAGTGATTAGACCAGAAGTCAATACTTCTGAGACAGACAAAGTCATTTTAGAGGTGATGAAAAATATTTCTTGCTTCACAGTAGAGCTTTTTCCATCAACACCTACATGTGGCCCAGAAATGTTACACTATTTAGGCGTCTAACAATTTTGTAAATACCACTAATCTAAAAAGGAACAGAGATATCCTTTCATTCAAAAATTATATGATGCTGAGAATTTAACCAACCAGAAATATCCCAATCAAAAAATAAAGTTTTGAAAATGCTTGCTCATTGAAATGTTCCTAGGGTAAATAAAATTTCCATCTCACATTCAGGAAATTGTCAGAGTTTAATCACACAAGTACCTCAACAGTTTAGAAATTTAGACAGAGTGATTTTGCACTATATATTTCCATTTATCTTTTAAGAGAGCTCAAGTCAAAACAGATTGGCCTGACCCAAATCTGGGGTTTATGTGTAATTCTTTTTAAAATCAACCATTTGCACCAACTCAGAACAGGAAAAACCCTACATATCCAAAGTTAACACAGTGAAATCAGAACAATTATTGTCAAATGAGGATGTGCATTTCCACTGACTGAAATACATGTATTCTTATTTGTTCAGGTGTTAAGGTCCTCCTTGTTGGCATTTTTTGGCTTCACAGAGAATTTAGAGCATGAAGCCTTGGACAGGACTTTCTCTCCAAAAAACTGAGATGACAACTCCACTATGTACAAGAGGCTGGGATATCACTTGTAGAAACTTGACAACATTAGAATTTTTCTGGGAGTCTGAGGACTTGTGTCTTAATAGAATTTTGGACCTTCTCTCTTCTCAGCTTTCCTGGGTTTATACATTTCTGATCTTTTATGAGTCTTTTGGTAAAACTCAAGTGCAGGAGACCATTATAAAACACTGGAAGGGAGAATGAAAAGGCCATGAGGCTTCTGGCTGATCTCTCTGTCCATTTAAGACACCACCGCCTCTGCCCCAAATCAGTAACTGGGGAGAGCTATTTTCCATTGTGCTCCCACTTAGATGAGTGATAAGGTACAGCCAGAGTTTATCTGCAGCAAGTGAAGGAAGCACAAGAATGGTTGATTCTATTCTGGGCTCCTGCCACCCTCTATTGACCTTCACTCCCTTAGTGATCACTATAATCATGACATTTTCCTCAAATTTCTTACCAGCTGGCAATCAACGACCCAAATCTACAATCAGTTTTGCCTTTGATTGTGACGGAGGAAATAAAAGTACAGCTGTAGCCAGAACACAAAACTGGCTCAGAAGAGAGGTAAAGTCTCATTCTATAAAGCCTCATCCTTATATTTTGTATAAGTCTCACCAAACTTCTGACAAAACTCAAGTCCCATATTTTCTCTTGCAGACCCATAACATTTGTCAAAGAGTAAAACGGCTTCTGTCCAGCATCCAGCTAGATTGCTATGCTTGTATGACAAGAAAAAACTAGAGAATGATTTGCATCTATGATTTACACAACAGTATAACTTTGCTTTTTAGGATCAAGTGATGTTAGCAAGGTGGCAGGAGAGAAAAAACAGGCATCATGTGAGCTAGGAACATAATCTAAGATCTGAAGAGAACAATCTCTTGGGGTTCTGTAGTTATTAATCTCTGCTGAGTCTCTCTTTCCTCATTAAAAAAAATTAAACTTCAAACCAGACAGCCTGCCTTCAGCTGCTTGCTCCCAGAATAGCTATCTAAAAGGATACAAAATAAGATGAGAAGGTGTATACAGGCAGTGGGATCTCTTTCTTATCCTTGTTGCACACAAAATGCCAGAGTTAGTGTACCTCACATTCATACCCTAAAAAGAAATTATTTTCAGAAATGCTCTTGAAAGAAGACCCTGGACAGTATATCCACTAAAATATAACAAAAGAGTATTCTATATCTGCTGCCTGAACTTCAGTCACTTAGAGCCTCAGCTGGTTAAAAGCAAATTTACCCTTTACATTTCTGGCAGAGATGGTGCAAATCTATCTGTTAGGGAACAAAGCTGGATAAGAAATGAAGTATATACACATGAAATGAGAAAATCCAATTACCTCATTAAAACAAATATTAGGCAAAAATTGCCATTTTTAAAAGCCCTACAACCCTAGGGAAATCTCAGCATGCTTTCTGTCTAGCAGAAATAAATTCATACTTTGAACAGATTCTAATGACTAATATATATTTTTTTCAGCTCATCACCAGACTAGTTACTTTCTTTACTGGTGTTCATCTACCACTAAAAGGTGAGTAGCTGAGCCAAATAAGTTGTTGTATAGCTAAATACAGTAATGCAACCACCTTTCCTTTCACAGATATGGATTTTTGTAGCACTTCTCTGTTGATTTTCAAGAGTGCTTCCTATTTAGAATAGGCATTTTCCCCTCTCTTACAGATGTGTAAAGACAGAAAAAAGAACTGAAGGCCCAGGCATGAAGTCAAAAACAGAATTGAGAACCTGGATATTCATCTGTCTGTTAATTCTCAGTTAGATGCTGGTCCACACTCTCTTGGTTTTGCTGAAATTAAATATTTTGTTTCAAAATACAGAATTATATTTGTTTTATTTTATTTTATTCAGTTTTTCTATTTTCATATATAAGGGTAAGACGAGAAGAAGTCATTCTTAAGGGGAAGGCAGGAAGTATTTCCTCTTCAAAAATATTTTTAATAATTCAAGAGCAAAGAGTTCACCACCAAAAAGCCATTTTTAATGAAAATCATGATAGCACATATTAAGAAGCTAGTGAAACTCCATTGGGTGTGTGACAGTTGCCTGTGCCTTTCCTCTATGCCTCAAATAAATTGCTCTTTGAACCATATTTTCTTCAGCTCTCCCATTCAGGCTGTCCCATTTCCCAGACTTCAGGGGAAGTCTTCAACTAAGCCAAAACAAGAAGTTCAAAACCTGCTCTAGCTAAAAAGAAAGTGGATTTCAAGCACAACTGAGATGATCACACAGACACTACCTGACATTTTTATTTTTAGCAGATATTTGAATGTTCTCTGGCTGAAGAGGAAAGCCACAGAACTAGAATGTCCAAATAGAATGTTTTTATGCCAGATTTTTGACCCTCAGTGAATCCCCTGCTGTTCTTTGCAGACTGAACCAGTTTTCAATAATACAGTCCAAGTGACAGAAACTGTAGCCAAAGTGCTTTTTTTGGTAAGCATTGTTTCAAGGGTAAAAGTCAGATGCTCATTTCTTAAAACTAACCCACCTTGACAGTTGTCCCACACAGTGACAGCGTGCGTTGCGACCATCTAGCTCAGTGCCAGAAGACTTTCTGTGAAATGTGCCACATGAGTTTGTCAAGCGTGTGGAGTGACGTGCCAGAGAAGTGCTGCCCTGCTTTGCCCTCTTGCTCTGTGCTTTCAAAATTGCTTTAAAAGGATGTGTACAAGGAGGGAGTATGAGCTGCTGGTTACCACCAGGGGCAGTTGATGTCAGGACCTTGGGATTTTATCTCCAACTTTGTCTTCCACTCTCTGGTTTAGATTTAAGCCCAGAACAACTAACAATTTCTGCCCCTGGAAGGATTAGGAAACCAAGTGAGAAGCTGCTTCAGTCTGCATCACGTGTAGCATTTTAACCATTTAATAGAAAATCAGATGATTTGCTTCCAAAATTTGTGATGGATATGAGCCAGCTGTGATTCACTTAAGACTCAGATACAAAGTATAACAACTATACTGTCTGGTCAGGAACATGAGAAGGCATGGTCAGTCTACCAAATATTAGAGGCCCATCATTTTCTGTTCCCCTTGAAGCAGCACAGTTTTTCCACACAAGCCTGAGCATGTTAAACTCCAGACTTCTCCCATGGCTCTTTACTGTTTCTTATCTTGTTAATGAGAAAAATGACACAGCAAAATATATCCATGTTATTTGTCTTTAAAAACCCTCTATTCCTCTTCACCTGCAAAAACAAGAAAATTCATACTCAGACTTCAACATGCATTCTTTTAAACTCTGAGAGAATATCGCCAAAGGTTATGTTATCTCCAGCTTACTTTCCCTGTGAAACAGTGACTAGATGCTGATAAAACTGAACATTTGTGCCTTACCACACAGAACTGGTATACAGCTATAGCTGCTCCTGCTAGTCTAGTATGAGAAGTTTATTTATTCTTTATAAAACAAGCACAAACACACACCTGAAGATGGATATTTTCACAGTTATCTTTCACCTGGTTCTATATGACACATGTTAAAATGAGAATTTGGTGCCCTCCACATGGCCTTGTTGTACTATGGGCATTGATGGTGAATTCTTACACAGTGAAAAAAGGACTGTTCAGCTATTTAAACTTAGTAACTCCACAGGCAGGCATTAGTTCAAAACTGTGGGAGAAACTGCCCGATATTTTGTGTACAAAGTTACTTAATCCTTTTTCAGACTATGTCAAGAGCAAAGATTTCCTTGCTGTTCAAGTCCAGCTCACCACACTTTCTCAGATTTTAACGCACTAGTCAAATCTGCTTACAATTCATTTTAGCAATTAATTTCTAAGAAACACAAATTTGAAGATATTTCTCCAGCTTCAGCAGTAAATGTACTCTGTTTTGATGTGAACTGCAAGATAAAAAAAATCAGGGTCCTTACTACTTGAGTTGCAAAGAAACTGGAAGCCAGTGTGCCTGTCATGCTATCCCCTTTCCTGAATAACCCTTGCTTCTGAGATACTTGACGACCCAAACAGGGGGCTGGTTGTTGGGTTTTTCCTTACAGCTCCCGGTTGCTTTTAGCTGGATCCTGAGCTCAGAGCCCTGGGCTGCCCATGCCCATTCAGCCACATTCTTGGCTGGCGGCTCCTTCTTGTGCCCGTTTCTATGGCACTTCCTCATCCCCCTCCCACCTGCATCTCTGCTCACAACAACACTAAATGAGAACCTTTGTTTCGGGTTAGGACACGCTCAGGCTTTTTGAGGGAGCTGCCTTTTGTTTTTTCCCGAGTGCGTAGAGGCTAAACACTACACTCCCCAATTTTAGGCAAAGTTAAGCTTCACCTGTAACAGCATTAATACTTACAACTTTGTTGCACACAAATCAATCTAAAGAGCAGCCCCTTCCACCACATCCTGCCTTTGATTTCAAAAATGATGTTTCTATATTGCATCTGTGCATCACTATATTGATATACCCAATCAATCCTTGCCACTCAGATTCTCACTATAATTAAGACCCCCAAAAGAAAGCTGAATGAATAAAGCATCTCAATGGCAAAACACTTAGATATTCTAGTAATAAACACAATACAAGAAATTATAAAAGTAACCTGTGATGTGTCTGGAAAAGAAAATGCTTCAGAACAGCACTGAGTGAATGAATACTTATCTACTGAACTGAATGCTCTGTGAACCCACATTCTGGCTATTTTCAACTATTTGGACTTATGAGCCCTCCTAGCATGCAAAGACAAATGCAGACATTACAGTGAAGAACATGAAACTAATTAGCTGATTTGGTCTGTGCAACTCTAGACCACAACAGCTAATCAGAAACAGGGACGGAAGAAAGAGGTTTGACTGGACTGATCAGAAGGCTCCTCCTGAGCAGTCAGCACTCAGCATTGTCACAGGCAACAAGTGGTTCATCCTCCCCATCACTGCCCACTGTGGGCAGAGGAGCTGAGCTTCTCACCACGCTTTTTTAAGGACAAAGCAACTGAGACCCATTTTGGCCTTGATGTGCAATCCGGTTACAGGTTAAATGAAATACTGAACAGTAACCCCAGAATATGCCCTAGCGTCTGTCACTGCAGAGCATCAGAATGGAAATTCCTGTGCCATCCTCATGAGAGCATTATTCCACTATATAACTTTATTTGTTTAACCTCTTTTCATTCTCCAACTAGCTTTGAGGTTGAAGAATAGGCTCTGGAATGACTCCCCTAGGGACAATGGCTGACCCTCACAATCTGACAACCATCTGCTGAAACTAAATTTAGGGAAAATATGCCCATACAACCCTGGCTGCCAAAGAACCACACAGAATACATGCAATTCAAACCAAACTGAAAAAGTAGCCAAGGAGGCATTGCCATTACCTTGGTTTTATAGCAAGGACTTTGCAATACAGCAACATAACTATAATAAAAATCTGATTCCTAATGTGGGAAACATAAAATAATGCAATATTATTACCAGATTTTTTTTTCTTCCTGAAGCAGAAAGCCGTGGTTTTTCTTTTTTCAGGTCATTTAAAATGGAAGTCATTATATATAGTCAAGTCCTGGCCACTGTAACTAGACCCAAAGGAATTGAGGAAGATCATTGAGTGGAGCAGCAAGACAGAAGGTCATCAAACCAGAATCACATTACTCTCCTGTGACATCTGATGGAGCCATGACAGCAGTTTGGATGCTAGATAACATGAATATTCTTCTTCACTATTTACAAGTTACATTGTGACTTTGGAGTGACACTTCTCATGTGCCCTTGTGGTACCCTTGTGACATTTGGGGAATGAGTAATGTCAGAACTCTGACTTTGGCATAAAGTACCACCCACTTTTTTTTTATTATTATCACTTATTTTGAATCAATCCCTGCAGTTGATACAAACCATAAGCAACAGGCCTGGATAGTAAAGGAACATATTAACAAATTTGTAAAAGCCAACAGAATGCTGTTATCTCAAAGCTTTTTCCCAAAGAAGCTGTGACTTCTCTGTATTCAGCTCTAATAACAATATCAGTGGCTTCTACAATGAAAACATTTATACCAGAAAGATTCCCCCTCTGGAGAAATCTCATTTCAGTCCAGAGGTAGATAGGACAAAAATAATAACTGTCTTGAGCTTCTGAGAGAAGTTTCTTAGAGAGAAAGCTTACAGAGGTAGGTTGAGATGGCAGAGATCCGTCCTGGCCACTCCTGCAGATATAGTACTGCATTAGAACACCTTCATTTGGCCTAGAATTTTCTCTTGAATAAATAGCACACCAATAAAAATTAAGACTCATATTACAGTGTGTCTGTCAAGTTTGGATACTTCCTATATCGAGTTCAGAACATTCTATGAAAAAAATCAGGTTGCCAAGGAAGATCTGCTTGTCCTCCTACTTCAATAAAAACAAAAACAGCCAAACCCCAGTTTCTTTCAGCTCCTAACAGAGAGCTATTGAAGAGTCACACGAATACAATGAGCTAAAGACCTGATGTTTTAGTTCCCTGGGATTATTCACTGGAAAGGGAGACCTTCTGAACTCCCGCAAGCTTTCTTCTGGCCTAACGCTAATCGACAGAAGCACATGAACAAATTGCTCCGAGGCAATACATGGTATATGTTGGTGACAAGTTATGGAAAGATTTAAAACATTACTTAGTGCACAATGTATGACATAATTTCTTTTACCTGATACCTTTTCGCCTGTTTTGCTCCTCCCCCATCGCCGGCCTCCCGCGTTGCTCTCCCACGAGTGGGTGCGCCCCAATCCCGCGGGCGCTCACTGTGGTCGAGTTGAACGACCGGCTGAACGCACCGGGAATACAAAAGCAGTGGCCCGTACGGGGATCGAACCCGCGACCTTGGCGTTATTAGCACCACGCTCTAACCAACTGAGCTAACCGGCCCATCCGTCAACTCCTTCCCTGGAAGCGCCTCCAGCCTCTGTGGGAACGGAGCGATGCCGCCGCAACTGTCACTGCCCGGATTCCCGTGGGGCCAGCGCTGCCGGCCGGGGGCTGCGGGCTGGGTGCGCTCTCCGAGCCGACTGTGCTCCTCACAGAGGCACCCTGCGCTGCTCCCGGAACAGGGATACCACCACGCGCTTTCCCCAGCGGAGTAGGGAGGTGACAGCGAGGCCGTGCAGGCTCCATCTTTGGAGGTTTGCCGGGCTCCTGCACCAAGCCCCGGCCGCCTCCACGCCTGCCCTCACGGCAGCGCTGCCCGGAGCAAGGTGGTTGGGCCCTTACCGCCCAGGTTATACGAGCAGCCCCACAGGATGTCCTCTAATGAACCCGGAAGCACTCATGGCTGGCCGGCACACACCTCCTGAAATTCACCTGGTAAGAGAGCTGAATGAGACTGAGCCTGAAAGGACTTACCTCCCTTGAAGTAACACGGGGAAGAGTTACTCACAGGCCCTTTTTAATCCCTATATTGTCCTACACAGCCAGAGATTTCAGTTTTCATGTTAATTTTCCTGGCTTAGACTGTTACAAAAAAATCAAGTGTTTCAAATGCTTGGTCTTCTTGGCAGAACTCATTATAGAGAAAAAGACTATGGACTATCTATATCTCAGCCTGTGATGAGACTGACTCAGGATCACTGGGATGACAGTGCACTGTTTTTGCTAGTCCCCACTCCCTCTTCTTTTTGCCTCACAGCATCAGCTCGCCGTTATTGCTATTAGCCCATCTCCTGCCAGCATGTTCCTCAAACACCTGTCAAACTGCCCAAACCTCATTTTGCCCAGCACCCTTATAAAATCCTTCTTCCCTTGGAGCAAACTGGTCAAATCATTTACAAACTCCAAACTGCCATTTCTCCTTCCCCTCTACTATTTGATGTCCATAAAGTAGCAACCAGCCAACTGCCAGGAAGCATATATGCTCTGGGATCTTGATAACCAGCTATATTTTCTGGGAAATGTCACCCTGTGTGAGACTAAACTCACTCAAATATTTAAAAGCAGGGTCATATCTGGAGCTTTAAGACAAAGATAACAAGTGAAAGGGCAGAAAGAAAATGCAATTACAGAATTTCCTGAGCTGGAAGAGACCCACAAAGATCACTGATGTCCAACTCCTGTTGGACATTCTCCCAAACAAGCCACAGCACGGGTCTGTGTAGGGAGCCTGGGTACTCTCCAGACTGATAGAGCAATAACTGGCAGGTACAGGAACAGCAGACCTTTTTATGTGCATCTGTCACATGGATTCTCATGTGGATTCTCACTCTGGTTTTAGGTAAGAAACTGTTAGCTAATTATTTTTTTTGTTAGTTGCTCCACAGACAGCAAGGTAGCAGGGGCGAGTATTAATCATCTTTCTTGACTTTCTGACCAGAATATCAGTAGAAGTAGCTCAAGGCAGCAACATATTGCCTCAATTCATAGCTGTGTACCATTGTTTTTGAATCAAATCAGGTCCAATTATACAATGAAAAAACTCAGTGCCCTTTGGCTGTTTCTTTCCACTACCTCCTAGTTAGGCTAAGCAGACTTGTCTTTTTTGACACAGGTTAATCAGCAAGATGCCAAATGCAAACCCCTGTTGTTCCAAAAACTCCTCTACACACAGAAATAACATCCTGCCTTTTTAGGAGAGACTCAGTTGGGGCCTGCTATACAAGCAACAGATTTTCTGTGATTAGACAGTGACAGATAACATAGCAGTCCAGGAGATCAATGCTGCCTCCAAGAAAATAAAATTTTCTAATTGAACAGTACACTCTGCTTTCTCTCCAGGTGTGGGATCCATACTCTCAAGCAAAGAAACAAACCAGTACAGAATGAGAAACAGTTCTCAGGCTATACAGTGGATATCTGTACTGTAATGGAATTTAGACTTTGTACACACAAAGTGTTAGCAAGTATTTTCCAGCACTGTTGGTGTTAGAGAATTGTGCTCACAAGTGCTTTATCAAATAGAATCTGAGCTGTAAGGGTTTTACTAATGCAGGGCCTCAGCTGGACACCTCAACAACTTCAGATTTTTACAGCACATTTAGAAGATCTGCAGTAATGTTCCTCTCATAACCTTAAGCATTATATAGAATATTTTCAAAACTCCAAAGCATCTGTATTTAAAAAGGACACAGACAGCAGGACACTGAAGAATGAAGTTGTTCCAGGTGCCTGAGCTCTGTCTCAGCACTCTTCAGTTACCTGTTTCCTCTCTACCACAAGTCACACAGCACCACAGTTCCTGAGCTCTCTTGCTCCCTTCCATCCCTGGCACATGGCTGGCATTGGAAGCCAGTGGTGCCCTGAAGTGAGTGCAGTGCCAGCTCCGTGCTCCCAGCCGTCTCCCAGTACATCCTGCACCACCTGTACTTAGAGCCAGAGTCCCAACAGCTGTGCCCCAGTCTATTATCTACAGAGGAAAAGCATGTTGTGGAACAGAAAGGCCTTACAAAATGAGGGCCTTGCTGCACTTGTAAAATGCTTGCTTACTTCTGCTACTTCGGCTAACCAGAGAGCATTCTGGGAATGACTCAGCTAAACTAGAGGTGAAAAACAAGTTACATAACTGGAAAACAGTTGTTAGAACCAATAAGTGCTCACACTGTGGGGCTGGTGGTTGGTTACACTTGATGTGTGTTCCTATCGTGGTTTATGATGGTTGGTTAAACACTTTTGTTGTGCCTCACAAGTATGTAAACTCATAACAGTGTAACAGTTTAAGAACCCTGGATTTTTGCAATAAAATGTCTTCACTTATCACCATCTTGTGGAGTCCGTGCCATTAACCACTGCAAAAGGATGCTTTCCTCAGACTCAGAGCTGTTGAAGATTACAAAGATGCTTCTACCTCTGCACCTATGCAAATTACTTCTTTTCCTTCTCACAGGCAACATATTGCCAAATCATATAAGCTTCACAGCCCACCATGCTGCAGCCTGTATTACACATCACGTGCTGCCACAGGCCCTGCCATCATGAGCCCTGTCCCTGTATGAAAGTAAGGCTGTATTCCAAAAGAAAGATATTTAGAGAGAACATAAAGCACAGCATGCTCATGAGCTTCTCTCTGCCTCTTGTCCCTTCCCAAGCTCCTATGCTGCAGGACACATTAGGATCGTATTTCACATAGACCAGTAAGGCATCTTACAAAGTGAGTTTTGGTCACTGATCACTTCCTAGGCCAAAATGGATGTGAACCAGAAATTTAACAACAAAGTATAGCTTTAGGCATTCTGCAGCCATGTTCTGTTTATTCTAACCTGTCATCAATTCAGAATTGACAACTAGGGGGGGAAAAAAATATCAGTAGTTGCCAAAATAAATGGGTAGATGGAACTAATGTTATCAGTTTGAACACTATGCAAGGATTTATTAATAAACTTGCCATTGAAATCACACTCATAAAAATGCTAATACAAATTACTTACATATTTTTGTGCATCACAATAGAATAAAGACACATAATGTTATATTTAACAACATTGTTATTACCCCAGTTGTAAAGTAAACATTTGGTGGTCATAAAAAGTGTGTTGAAGTTTAGAATTCTATATTTATAGCATTTTTAATACTAGCTACTGTGAATAAAACAGTCAAGAGGACTGTTCTTGTCCAGCCATTATTAGTGTTTGGAACTAGAAACCTGCAGATTCAAAAATCATATTTAGAAACAGGGCATTATATCCAGTAAAACCACTACAGTACGTTCCTGCTACAGCAATAGCAACAATGTCACGCTTTGAACAGAAAACCCAAACTTAGTTTTAGCTTCTCTGTTTTAGCCAGCCACAAGCAAAGAAAACTCCAGTGTCTCAGGAAGAAGAAAAAACTGTTCATTTCAGCCACCTAAAATGAACCACCAAGTAAGAACACTGGTCTTGCACAGTCTACATACCATCACCATGCTTATTTAATGCCAAATTTACCACAAATCATAGAATAGTTTGGGTCTGAAAGGACCTTAAAGACCATCTAGTTCCAATTCCCCTTGTGCCGTATGCAGGGACACCTTCCACCACACCAGACCCACATATAACTTGGCCTTGAACACTTCAAGGGATGGGCATCCACAGCTTCTCTTACAAGCTACAGAGCTTACATAGAAGAGCAGTACACCAGAAAATGTATTTTGGATTAAAACAAAAATCCACCTTCTATTCAATGAAGCTTTACAGATGAAATATTTTTTTCCTAATATGCCAGGCCTCTGTACCTTTAGTGTGCATTGTGAATCTAAGTGTCGTTATAATTCACAATATTTCCATGTGAAAAGGCCAATTTGTGATCAGACAAGTGTCCATTAGCCTTCATTCAAAACCACTGCCATAGCAATAATTTTTATTAGACCTGTAAAACCTGCTGTTCCTGGCCCTCCTATTCCTTCAGTCCAAGTAGACACCCTCTCTTCTGTTCTGTAACACACCCAGCAGTCATTAAAGTTCCATTTAAAAAGAATTAAAAAGGACTATAATTTTTATGCGAATAAATTGGACCAATTATTTCTTGAAGCCACAAGCGTATAATTTCCTATAAGCACTGAAGAAAAATCAATATCCCAAGTTCATAAATTATTTATTACTCCATCAGGCTACTATTTATTAATGTAACAGGAGGACATAATTCTGGACCCAAACAAGAACTGCAGCTTTCATTCATATAGATAAAAAAGATGCACACCAAAAAAACCTGTGAGCTTAAAGAGCAGTCCAAACACCAGAAGTACTCCCAACTTCCTATGCCTCAGCAACCTGAAGACAGCTATTTCTCAGTAAGAAATGCTGGCAAACAAAATGTCTCTATATTAATAAAATGTTGCACATGGCTCTTGTCAGAGGTGACATTTTCGTGGATTTCTTGGTAATTTTGAAATGGGTTCCGTGTAACCTACAATTGTCACTGCTCAACACTCATATGGCTCTTTTCATCTTCAAGTGTAACAAGAATGAATTTTTGCAACCACCATATACATTAGCATATATTTCCATTTATGCAGAGGAAGAAGCAGCTGAAGTATTCAGAAAAATCAGGGATTCACTCACTCCACAGTTCACATCCTGACTGGCTCTCAAACCATTATGTCTCTTGAAAAAAACATTTGAGGCTAGTTAGGGACAAATCATGCTGACTCCCATTATCCCAGGAGCACAGGGGTGTCATTACCCCAACAACAGTACCTGTCTGTGAAAGCACAACTGGAGCAAGATCTAGCAGGGTCAGCTCCTCTTTCTGTCCTCCTGGCATAGGTAAATTGAATAATACATAGTTTATTCTGTATACAACTTTGTGATGTGACCTTGGAATAAGAGCGCCTGTCTGCATGGATATGAAAGTTGCCATGTTGATTCCCAAATAAAAGGAGGCTTGTTTCAGTATTATTAGGTCAAACACTTATTTGTCCTGTGAAAGCCTACTCTGACTAGTCAAAAGCAATTTTGCTAACACACAGCTACCCCTATGCATCTCTGGCTGGTTTCAGAGTTAAAAATCAGCATGTCCAGAGGGGATACAATACTTTAAGTTACAGGATTTTGTAGAGGAATTTCTCAAGGAAAGAGGCCGTGTGAGCAATCCAGCCTACACAGGTGGATTAGTTTAGCTTCAAGGACAGAGGGAAAGCAGCCAAGGCTGCGAAAGAAGAAACATACCAGCAAGATGAGGAACTCCAGGATGGGAAAGAAGAGAGCACTGGCTGTAAGGCGTGAGAAACGTGACAGAATTTGCTGTACAGACAGACTGCTACCGTTCGCGTGATATAAACAATGTATTCCAATTAGAGAAGCTTTGGGGCGCGTGGACACTGCTAGCTATCCAATAGAGAGGTAGTTGAGGACGCATACTTTGCATGGAAAAGGTATAAGAATGCTGGATGCAGTACAATAAACAGGTTTTGGGCTTCACTTGATCACATTGATCATGGCGTGATGTCCCTTTATTTCCCCTGATTTACAACAGGATTTTATTTGAAAAATTGCTTCTTGAAGTGTGAAAAAAAATTTGCTTTAGCCTAAACACTTCACTTCATCATCCCAAGCCTGGGAATACAAGTTTTAGAATGATGTGATCTACTGAATTTTATGTTTACTTGTTATTCATCAAAGCTTTCTGGATCCATCAATTCAAAAGTTACACATGATCTCAGAGAGCTTTCACTTCTCTACAAAAACCAATCAACTAAAAAATTATGCACAGTTCATCCTCCTCACCATACTGTAAAGTTCTTCAGTCAACTGAAAGGGGAAGTTTAGCATATTAATCCAAGATTAAATATTAAAAAGATTCTCAACATAAAGATTTTTTGCTTACCTGACAACCATATCTATACCCACATTTTCTATGAACTCACTTTTGATCAAATTTAAAAGTTATGTTTCAGTAAAATTGACAAAGGAATAGAGATCCAAGTGTTGTTTATTTATTCAACATACTAGAAAACTCATCAGGAGGCACCTCAACCCTGATCTTGTAAGAAACTGGCAAATCCAAACAAGATTTCTTAACAAGGCAGAGAAAGGGAAGGAAAAAGGATTTCAGGGGTTTTCGGGTTTTTTTGTTTTTTTTTTTTTAACAGAACAACTTCTTACACCAAATTGTACTGATCTGAAAAACTGAAAACAAAGTGGACGCAATTCCGTAGATATCCTTTTCCCTAATCGCAAGATACCAAGGTCTAGGATCACACCAAACATTAATTTTAGTAGCACACTTCTGTTTGTGGACATAGTAAAGAGTTCCTTAAAAGTGCTTCAATACATAGAAGAAAAGGTTTATCTAGTACATGCTCATAACAGTCCATTTTTCTAGGACTAACTTTTCATTTTCCTTGGCACTGGGAACAGAGTGGAATTTACCAGCCATGACCAACTAAGTCAGAGGCACAAGTTTGAGCCATATCTGTGCTGCCAAGCCACCCCACCTCCCGCTGTGGAGCAATACAGCACAGAGAAAGGCAGGAGCCTGAACCACCTGTTACAGACACAATGGGCAGTGCAGCAAGTGAGCAGAGCTTTTCAGGGCACAGCTCTAGTAAATATCAGCATTGTCCAACCAAGAATATGTTTTGAGTTTTGTACACCAAGAAGTATGAGTAAACTTAGCACAGCCAGAGCGCAGACTGAAAGCTTAAGCAAGAATTTATGTACAAAGCCAGATCCTGTTGGACAGGATCAATTCAAACAGAGGAAAGAAAAAGAGCAGAAAGCCTTTTAGGCAACATTTGAAGGAGGATGACCTTCGGGGACCCTGCTGATTGCTTACATGATTTCTTGCCAAGAAATAAGTGCTGCACTGCTCTCCAGCCTCAGCAGCCAGCATTTAATGGTCCTTGCACATTGGCAAATTTACTTCCAGCCCCAGGCTCAGCTGTAGCTAGTGAATATAGCAACAATCTACTTTGAAAAATCTGGTTTGTGACACAAAATAAAAAAAAAGAAAAAAAAAAAAACAGTCCTTTTCAAATTTGGAAGTTTGTTTTAATTTCATTTTGAGGATACAAAACTGCAAGTAGTCTGCTTTTTAAAATAATCCTGAACTTTACCACTGGGCCTGCTGGCTTAGAGCTGGATATAAGATAAAAATCTCTTAACTATACCTTAATCCAGAAAAGCAGGTCAGAACAAGTATAAAGCAATGAATGATACAAACTTAATTATACCAATCATTCCAAGCAAAGAAGGAGCCTCCAGGGGCTTAAGCCAGGTTGGAGTTTTTTGATTTTGTTTTTAGTTCTGCCCTTCTTACTCTCCCTCCAAAACGTTAGATTCTTGCACAGGTAGATTTAGACTCAGCGCATCTTGACATGGATTTTTAGGGGTTTCATAAATAATTGATAAATAAAACAAGCTTTTCTCTGACATTTACCGAGGTTAATTTTCAGCCTATCTTTGTAGGAGAGATGCTCCGCCTCTCTGATCATTTTTGTGGCCCTCATCTGGATGCTTTCTGACAGGTCCACATCCTTCCTGTGCTGGGGACCCCAGAGCTGGATGGTTTGGCAACAACATCAGCCTTCAGTAACCTGAAGGGACGTATGTCAGTAGGCCCTGTAGACTTGTAGCTATTCAGCTTCATCAAATGGTCCCAAACCTGTTCTTCATTTATAGTGGGAGGGACTTCATTCCCCTCACAGCCACTCAGAGAATCAGAGACTTGAGGAAAGAGGAAAGTCTGACTGCCAGTGAAGACTGAGAAAACTTATTGAGTATCTCAGCCTTCTACGCATCAGTCACCACCAGTTCACCCTTTTTCCTTACTGAGGGGGAGGGAAGAGGTGTGGCGGGGTACACTTTCCTTGGCCTTTTTTTTTTTTCTGACGTATGCACTTAGAGAATCCTTTCTTAGTATTCTCCATGTCTCTTGCCAAGTCCTGTTCCAGTTTTGCCTTGGCTTTCCTGTTTCTATCCCTACAATTCAAATCATATCCCTGTACTCTCCCCCCAGGTCACCCGTTCTGCTTCCACTGGCTCTGCATTTCCTCTTTCCTGTTCAGTCTGAGAGGCAGATCCTTGCTCACTCATCTCAGTTTCCAGCCTGCCTTGCTCAATTTCCTACGCACTGGGATAGGGAATTCTTGACTCTCATGAAACTGGCCTTAAAGAGATGTCAGCTCTGGTCAGCCCCTCTGCCCTTACGGACAGCTACTCAAGGGATCTTATTCACCTACCCTCTAAACAGCTGGATTTTCACACTTTCAATATTAAGGGTCTTGACCTTGCACCTAGAGATCACAAACTCAATTAGGGCAAGGTTGTTACAGCCCAGTCTGCCACCAATCTTAATTCTTTTAATGAGCCCGTCCACATTGGTAAGCACCAGGTCCAGCAACTCCTCATTTCTGGTTGTTTTGTCCAGTACCTGGAGTAAGAAACTATTCTCTACACCCTGCAGGAGTCCCATGGAGTGCTTGCAGCCAGCTGTATTGCTTTCCCAGGAGATGTCTGGATGGTTAGAGTTCCCTGCAGCTGAGGGTTGAGTTAGCTCTCTTAGCCTTCAGGAGGTCTGTTTCAATGTAGGCATCTACCCAGGGAGGCTGTGGCCTTTCTATCTGGGTTTCAGCCTCAGCCAGACAGTTGTGATGGATAGACACCATTTTTGTTGCCAAAAATAGGCTGCTTCTTGTTGACCCCTCAATAGGATGGAGTGACCCCTCCTCTGAGCCCTTCCTCACTTACAAACATGCAAACTGATGCACCACACCCTGTTTGCCACTCTCTGGGTGTCCTGCTCACTCCCATTGATGGTAGGAAAGAAACCTAATGTAATGAGCAGGAAGAGAAAATGAACTTCTGAATTGAAATTAAAGAGAGCAAGTTATTTTGAAGCAAAAAGATGGATGTGAGCTGGACACCTGCTGCTTTTATTTTCCAGCAGAAATTGATAACATGCAGTAACAGACAGGGATAAGATAAAAGTAACCCCCCTTTCTCCTAATAACAGTAACTAGTCTCTTGCTTTATGTTGCAGACCTGTTATTTGGGCAGGGATTTTTATTTTAAAAGATTTAAGTGTTTTGAGGAACAGAGGTAATGGAAGGGATTTTAAGGCTTCCCAGTACCTTGCAATATCCTGCAGCGACAACATTAAAATGTATTCTGGAAGTGTTTACCTCTCTATTGCGTACATTTTAGCAAAATTTTACCCATAAGCTGAATTTTATTACAAGGGAAAAGAAAAAAAAAAACAAACCAGAAAGCCAAGACTGCTTATTAACAATCATTCATTCACTGCAAGTCAGTGATTTGCTATTCACATTTATATTTAGTCCAGGCATCCTGGGTAGTGACTGAAAACCTCAAAACTTACAAGTTTTAATAGAACTCTGTTCAAAATATTTTTGTTCCCCAGCTGGGAAAGGGAAGACAAAGAGGGAGAGCAACACTTAAACCCTAGTGCCTAGCTTGCATGACCCAAGAAAGCTCCATCATGAAGAGCTAGTGCATGCTAAGCCATATGGACTGACACCTAAAGGCTCTTACAAGTACATTATTTTTAAAAGGGACTGGCAGCTCTTAGAAGCTAGTGTTATCCCAGCAACATTTGAGTTAAAAAAATGGAGCACAAAGAGACATATTCTGACATTCACAGCAATATACAGGAAATAGAGGGTCCAGAGAAAATAAGGAAACAAACAAACAAAAAAATCAAATAGTTGAAATTGAAATCCACTAACAACAGCAAATACAGATAAAATCACAAGATTAGTGAAGTGAGAATTGCTGAGTGATTCGTCTCAGGGAATCAAGTAACTGATTGATCACAGGTATTTTAATCTACTCTATTTTAGTTACAATTCAATCAAATGTATGATTCAAAGTGGAAAAGCAAGCATCTTGAAGGATGCAATCTATATAAGCATAATAGATACGGATAATTTTTATGAAAAATAAATCAAGGTAGAGGTGCCTGTGGGCTTGATTTAATTGCAGAGGGAGAAGAGTGACCATTTTCTAGCAGAGAACTTTGATGTCCTTGCAGAAGAACTCATGTTTTGAAAATTATCATGTGCATCATGAAAAGGGCAACAGCTGCACAGCAGTAACTTGACATGCAAATTCCTGCCTTTATTCAGTCCATGTATGCACATGCTGATAAGAGGTTTAAGCAGAAAAATATTCCTTTTGTGTCATCATATGTAGAAGGGATATAGTTGTTCGCTCTGAAAAAAGCTGCTTAATACCAAGAAAAACATGCTATTTCACAAGGACACATCAAAACATTTAGATTTTCATCCTGGTTTTAGCCTTATTAATAGAAATAGACTGATGGGTAAAAGCTGACGGACATGTTGAGGGCAAAATTTATGAAAAGCCATAATATACACAAATGCAGGAAGTAGCAGCTAGTTTTAATATTTCATTGTAGAGAGAAATACAGGTAAACTTATTTTCCCCACAGAAATAAGATGAGTTTGATTAGATGTGGCTCATAACACATCAGCAGCAAATTTGTCTATCAGCTTTCAGCACTTAAAACTGGCCATGCCAACAACAAAAGATGTTCACCACTTCCTGGATAGATTTGTGCTTGCAGTTCCTTACAGGCTCTGTTTTTTTCTTACTGACCATTT
Organism: Dasyornis broadbenti; assembly: GCA_013397935.1. NCBI lineage: Eukaryota > Metazoa > Chordata > Aves > Passeriformes > Dasyornithidae > Dasyornis > Dasyornis broadbenti. The sequence continues at coordinate 26,941 of VZRN01000511.1, read as the reverse complement.
TCCCTGTACGGTAACTATAAACCAGCACCTCTTGTTTAGGGTGATATGGAAAGTGGGAATCATAAACCAAGGCACATCCATAGTGGGTTGTTGCAGCTGGTAAAGTGAGTGCTGCAACCTTCCAGGATCGTCTTAGCAGCGGAAGCCGCTCGGCAAAGTTGCCACATATAACACACTACAAGCACACACCGGGTACCTGATAACGTGGTCGACAGCAGTGAGGCGAGATGGGTCCACGGGAGAAGTTTATTCCAACCATGCTTGTGAGGGGATGAGAAGAAGAGGGGGAACAAGGAAGAAGTCTAGGATTTTATATGGGGTTGGTGGGAGCAGAGAGAGCATAAGGAGGCCAATGGTCTAGAGGCATAGGGGCAATACATAGGTGGGGTTAGGATACAAGAGCCAACAGGGAAGATCCAAGGGAATGGCAAAGGGACAAGGGATCTGCCTCTCTGACCTGGGGCACAGGCCTCCACAGTGGGTCACCCTCATATGCATTAGGACCAAGACTTAGAAGGCTCTGGTTACAAAAAAATCCAGATTTTGTCTGAAGTAACTGATAATCCTGTCTCCCAGTGCACCCTAGTATCCATGTGCCTAGTAAAAACTGTCTTCAGCTTTCTTCCTCCATTCTGATTCTGCTCTGTTTTCTCCTATATTTTCTTAAGTCCTCACATTCACAACTCTTATTGAGATTTCTTCTTCTATAAAACCTTTTCAAATTATGATAGCCCCCCCATGTGGCAGTAAATTTATTGATATTTAAGATTTGAGAGGTCTGGCTAAGAAGTTTACTCTAACTAAAAGCCCCATTGGCGAGCTGAAATAATATTGGGTGCGCAGCTCCTGTAGGCTCCACCAAGAGCCACCTATTCACATTGCCACCTTATTGTTTGATTCCTTATTAGAACTGTGGCAGCTAGGAAGCTACTTAAGGATCCCATCCCTACCTGAGATGGACATCTGGCTTTGTTAACATTGAAATGATTGCTTTTCTTCAGCTCTTCCTTTTATTCTTGATGAGCACATAGTTTGGTTCTCTGCAATCAGTTGGCACAGAACAGGGGAGCAAATAAGGGGACACTGTTTGAGAGTTCTCACTGCAATCTGCACTTGCAGTACTGGGGACATGGAATACCCAGGTTCCAAACCCATAAAGCATCCGCCTCCTGAAATTCCAGTAGATCCCCGCCACAATATTCCGTGCCCTCAATTACCAAATCATCTCTTAGAAAAACTGATCATCAGAAGGACAGTCACATGCAATCCACTCATCTAGGAGATTGAAAAATCATGCAAGTTGATCTTAAAAAATATTCGTAAATAAAGTTATATGTGGCTCCAAAAGCTTTCCTCATATTAACTGCATCAATTACCATGACTTGTCATCATTCTGAATGATAAGCAGAAGGAAAAGTTTTAAAGAGAAAATGGCAAGATTTCACAAAAACGTAAAGGCATATGTCTGCATGAAAGAAAACCCATTAAGTAGTGAGTAAACTAAACACACATCTGAAGGGAAGATCTCTGTTGGGGAAGGTATGTCTGCTTTTAAAACAACAGGTTGATGATATATCTACTGATCTATGGATTCTCCAAGCAGAGTTAGGACTAACCTGCAAAGATGGGAGGCATGCATGCTTAGGACAAACTAAGAGGGTGAATACCACGTCAGTGTAAAAGACAGCTGCCGATAGCTCCTGTCAGCAGCATTTTAGCATGGCAAACACTGTGATAGGGAACACAGAGTGCAAAAAGAGGAACCTGAACACCTTCCCTGCTAGACAGAGATACGCCCAAAAAATAAACTGATCCTATATGAACAAAGATTCAAAGATTCTGATTTTAGTATTCCAGGTCCATCTGGGCTTCTAAGCCAAAGCTTAATCAGCTGAACAGAGTTTTTAAGAAAAAATACACCACAAAGTCACACTGCAACATGCTCAAAGACTGAGGTCCACAAAGGCAAAGCAGGCAATTGAAGAAACTTCAAATCCAGTGTTATGATTACCAGCAGTAGACGTGAAATATATATCTGGCAAACCCCAACCAAAACATTGGCTGAATGGACAAGTAAGAATAATTTTAAAACAGGACTGCATGCATTCTACATGCACAAAACTACCTTATTGCCTATCCCCTCAACTTTTATAGTCAACCTTTTCTGGTCCAGTATATAAACTTGCATCTGATAACCAGAGGCTGCATAGGTGGCTGCAGGATGGTAAAGGTTACTACCAACACCACAGCTATCACTTGTTCACTTTTGTGACTCATCCCACCTTTTTCACAGCACCTGCAGTGCTGCACACTAGGATGCACAGTAGCAGTTATAATGAAATTATTCCTTAAACAAAAAAATCAAAGGGCTAAGCAGAGCCCACTACTGCCAGTACACTATTGGAGAACAACTCTAATCAGTTGTTTATCAAGACCTGATTTTATTCAAAGTTTATTATTCTAGAGGATTTTGGATTTTGTCTAATTATGTGAAAAAGTTAAATCAATGCAATAGGAAAAAGGAAGCAAGCGCACTTTAATGGAGACTGAAAAAACAAAGGAAGTCACAGATACATACCTATTTCTTAAATTAAATTTAGCAGCTTTGAAAGATCCTCAGTACACAGCCCTGCAGAAGGAAGGTATTCATCTATAAAAGATGCAGAGCATACATATTAGAAGTGCATTCTGAGCTGTATGAGTAAGTCATAAATAATGTAAGTCATTGAATGCTTCCCCACTTCCTGCCAGAATGGAATAGGAACAGCTTATGATTTTCAGCTAGAGTTTGTTATTCAGAAGTTATCTATGAAATCATCTCCATTAATTGCTATTTACTTATACCTTCTGCCTGAATAGATAGTTGGTCTTATTAGCTGTGAAAATTCCAGCTGTTTTGATTGACATGGAATTCACATAGCACACCTCTCCTCTTTTCCCTGAGTATGGGCGCTTACTGGGAACTCACAAAACTACCCATTTTAATCTTAAACCTGATTCAATTATTTGTTTTCTGTGAGCCTGGTAGAACGTTTCCTTGCAAACAGCAAGTATTCACAGCATAGGCACAAGCTCTGCAGCTACAGTGACTGACCTCTAAACACCAAGACTTCATCAGGTATTTGCCTCTCACTCCTCAAGTGCCACCTGCATCAGAGCTGCTATCTTGAAGAGCCGCTAGCAGCAGGTGACAGTGTCCCATAGAGGACCCAGATATTATTAAACTCATGCAATAGTTACAAAACTAGAAGCATTTATGGAACTTTTGTGCCTTATTAACACCACATCTTCAATATGGATCCTCTGTCCACTGTGAAATCCTCCTGTCCTTGCATGAATAACACAGCCATAGGGCAAGGACTAACAGAAGCTGCACAGAGAGTTGAACAGCCCAGAGGATGCTACACATGACTATTTCCAACACAGCTATGCAACAGATATTGGTATAGTCTTTGCAATATGTGTCTTGTTTTCATGGTTTGAATATTTTTTAATTTCCACCATTTTTAGTCAGATACTTACTTTGCTCGTTTACCCTAAAAGCACTTGTCAAAAATATGATTTTGAATTTCTTCAAGGTTTACCCCCAGATGCAATGTCTTCAATCTGCTGTCAGTAATGCAGTAATCTCCAAAGGAAGCCTTTGAAATTGGCTCTCCTTCAGGATCGTAGTTTAGAAGAGCCCATGATTTCTGTTTTAGAAACTTGAGAGTCAAGGTAGACATTTGGTGGTTGACTTTGGGATTTTTTGTCCTTATTTAGAAAATACTCTCCCTTGTGACAGACTTTGTTAGACTCTTTGAACACAAAAAGAGCTACTGAGCTGAAATATGGTATTTTGGATAGCCTGTGTTAAAATCAGTCACTCTTGCAATGGGAATCCCACAAGGCTACCCCTAGAATAAGCAAAAAACTCAGGAAACAGTTGTATCATAAAAACATCATTTTGTTAAAAGCCTAAACATTTCAAAGGAGTGTATTGTATATGGATAAAGTGGAAATTTGACAGCATTAAAATACTTTGGGTTTACTTTTATGTGAAAAAAGGATTGTAAATTTCACCTTTTTTCAACAATTTAAGGTATGAACAAAAAAATTAGCAGCAATATAAATGTAAAAAAATCATCACTTGGTTTCAGCTCCAAAAGAAATACTTTTATGATCTCACATAAGCTTGGAAGAATGATTATTTTATGTGTTTCAAAACCCAAGTTGGCTTTCCAACAAAACAAACCCAAAAAGCTAAAACTTCCTGACAAGTCTTGGGTCCAACAATCAATCTAGATGACAAGCCTACTAAAAGCATCATTACACTGATATTTTTTTGCTATCCCCCTACCCACAAAGGTCCAAGAAAAATGCACAGCAAAATGATAGACAAACCCAAAGACTGGAGTGTAATATTTAGTTGTAGACAACATATGCTTTGCATTCCAAACAGGCTTCACAATGAAGCCTGAACATCAGGCTCATCCCCATTAAAGTGTCATAGCAATTTTGGGATGAATGTGAAGCAGCTAAGTGATTCAAGACCAAATTTTAAAGGTCAAATGCCAGTTGTAGAAATATTATGCTTGTCAGCAGCCTTGGCTGATGCAAGAGATTGCACTAGCACAGAATTTTGACTACTACCCATCAATGTAGTACCCATTCTTCAGGAAACGTCCCTGAAGAACAATACTAAGGTACATTAATAGGACAATGTGGAATAAATATTTTTAAAACATGAAGTTGTACTTCTGCCAAAGCAATTCACAGGCACTCACACAAAACAGTCACATTACTCTTAGCATGGAAAGGATTTCTACGCACTGCTAAGGAGCATGCCCAGGATTATTCTCAATGAGCAACATCTAATGGAAAAAGCAATGGTCAAAAATATCCTCTTTGATGCAAATGACATTTGAATCACAGTGGAAAGCAGTATACATAATAATAGCATATGCTGCCAGAATAGTCCATCTTCAGGTATCCAAATGCTTTTTCAAAGAGTAGTTATTTCTAGTAGTAGTTATAAGCAACTCAGTACCTGTTTTCACAAAAAATTGCACAGTAACTCAGAGGAGTTAAGTGATTTCCTCAAGAGGAAGATCAGGCAAGATCAGGCAAGAACGGCAGTGGCAGCCCTGTGAGTAGAGTCCTGCTCTCCCCGTTTCCAATCCCCCAGCCCAGCAAATAGGCCAGCAGCGCCTCTGCTGCAGCAACATCTGGCAAGCCTACCATTGAGGACTGCCAGTCTGAGAGGTTCTCTACCCACAGAAAACACACTAACCAAGACGTGATGCATACCTCAGCAAACACATCCACGTAATAGCAAGAGGTTGAAATAGCAGCATTCACATGAAGCAAGACCTCACTGAAGTGAGTGATGCCAATGTGCCATTTTTTCTTAAAGCCTGGCTACATCTTTAAAATATTTGGAAGTGTAAATACTACTTTTGCATTTTACGACACAATAAAAAGTGGTTTAATACAGCAATAAAAACTCCAATATGCCTTGACAAAGTTATTTTGAACACAGGTCTAAAACCCATAGCTACTAAGTTGTAGACATTTAATTTCAGAGAGGCCTTGACACAATACCATTTTAAATGAAAGTAAAATATTCTGCATATCCAGACTTACTAAATAAATCTCAAGGTTTTTATGGCACTAATTAATGAGTATGAGCACATTGGGACTGCTGAGTAATTTGCACCAAGGCTATATATTGTAGATGCAAAACCAGCAAGTGGCATATGCCTTAGTCCTGAAAATGGGGTTTAAGACCCTCTGAAATAAAATAGCTGCAAATGAGAAATTCTTGTGGTTTAGGAGAGAATACTTACTACAGTGACCTAGGGCACAAGAGAGATCAAACCATTCAAAGAATTAGAAGCAGCATACACTGCATTCTGTGTGTCAAAACATTAACCAATCAAAACAATGAAAAATTAGAGTTAATTGTGCTTGTTTGCAGCAAGTGTTTCATCCCATATAACACTCAGCAAGGCACATGAATAGCTTCACACCCACTGTGAGAAGAGGATTTGACCTGTGCAAATTTTCCAGCCACTGAGGCAGAGGAGACCTAATAGCCAGGGATCCATGCCCTACCCAACCCAAGTTCATGGCACTAATTACTCCCCCAAGCAGCAAGGAGGGCCAGCTGTCTCCCACAGGCATCAGGGCCAGCTCCAAGCCCAGAGGCTGCCAGGACATGTGCTGCAGTAGCAGAAGGGAGTCATAGCCAGATGCCCCCATCCTTGGCTGAGTAGGACAGTGATGGGTAAGGATCTCTGGCAGGTCTGTCCCCAGAAAATCCAGGGAAGGTGGTGACAATTTTGGCTTTAAAAAATGTTGAGTTCAGTGTTAAGATGGAAAGCATTTCTCCCCATGCTGCCCAATCAAGTGTTCATAAGCTGAATTAATAATTTTTCATTTTAACACACAATTAAGCCAAACTTTTGCATTTCAATTGAAATGAGAAAGGCACTGCTCTCACACAGCACAGTTAACACGTCTATTGGGACAGCAGTCTCTGGCTGGGTGACAATCTTTATCTGGCACCAACAGCCCCAGAGCTAGATCCCCTGCATGACCCTCCCCACAAAGACCCCTTCACCACCTTGGAATAGCAGCTGCTGCTGCAGCTTACAGGATATGGAAAAGGAAGTTTTTTGTGAACAATCACAATCAATTCCAGGACTGTTAAACCTACAGGGTAATGAGCCACAGAGGATGTTTAAACAAATAGAGTGTGTGGAATAGAATAGCATAGATTTGTCTTTTGTAAAACTGTTCAATTTGACTTTGAAAGAAAAAGTCACAGTGAACAAGAGTTAAAGCACAGAAAAGACAATTTCTACAGTATACATCATTTGCACAAGAATTGTATTTATCTATTTTTATTTTCCTTTTCATGTGGAAAAATATATTAAAAGGGGCTTATCTCATCTTAATCAAAAGTATTTTGGTGTTCTGGCAGAGCATTCATATACCAATTGTTCCTGCCCTCACCTGGCATCAAATATTTTTCCCTTGCCAGGATTAGTCAGCACGCTTCCAGGGAATCAAGGTGGTATTACAGCAAGATAAAAATTAAAATACACAGCATCCTCAAATCACATGCAAAGTAATTGGCAGAAACAAGACTCATTCTTCTGATTTAGACACTGCAGAGCCCTCTTCTTGTTAATTAAAAAAGGTTAGATGAATGATTTAGATGAGCAATTCAGGAGAATTATGAATGTTCCCAAACCTTTGTTCAAAAAAAGAACTGAAATTTCTGGAGACTCATAAAAAGCTAACTTTAGTCACACATACCCTTTTGTATGCATACTTACACAAGTGTACACCCTGAGCTCTCCGTTTTCTCCTATCCTTCCCACATTTAACAAGCAGTAAAAGTGTCAGAATAACCTTGAAAAATATTGCCTGTGTCAACAGAAGATTGTCCACCCCACACTGCCTTCAGTAACACCACATTCTTTTTCAGGGAAGGAATTCTGAAAACAGTTTGCCAGTTTAAAAAAAGAAAAAAAATAGCTAAGAGTGATGAAAGCAATAAGGAATAAAAACTTTGGTTTTGTTAACCAAAAAGCATTTTGATGAATGTCATTTTGTGCTTGACTTTTTAAAATGTCATTCAGGAGGCACAAAGACTTAGGAAAAGCTTTTTATTAAAGAATCTCAAGTGTTTTTTGGCACTCCACAAAAGCACCTCTAACCATATGATTTTTTAACACTTAAATGTGAAAGAACATCTATTTTGAAAACACTGTGCAGAATTGAGTGTACTTGCTTTTCCTCAACATTGTCAGTGGCCCAAAGGAGCATGAGAGGAGCTGAACTCCTGTCCTCACCATGATGGTGTGCCAGCTCTATTCAACAGCTGCATTGATGCAGCCCTAGGGTCAGGGTGTCAGACCCTGCCAACGTGAGCACCATGCCAGTGCCATGATACACGTGCCAGCTGGAGAGGGCTCCCATCTGATCTCACCAATGTGTGCAGGGGATTGTGGTTCTGCCATCTATATCCCCATAAATATGCCTGCAGCAAAACCCCCACCTAACATACATTAAGAGCTTATTTACCCATAGCATGCTCAGGAGAGCCAAAGCAAATCAACTGAAGACAGAGCTAAAGCCAGGAACATAGAGTATGATTAGATGAAAGTTACTTTTAAGACGGAATACCAAGAGAATACTTTAAACATGTTTTAAGGCAATATAACCTGATTTCAGAAGTCAATTGATTTACTTTCTCTTTTCAAAGTACACATATGAATAACAGGAAGAGAGAAGAAAAAAGAAAGCAGAAAAGGAAGTACATATCAGCCTTCAGAAAGCACCAGTATCATCCAAATAAATGTAACTACTTACATATAAATTCCATTTAGAAACAACACTATAATAGAAGCATCAGAAACCTGCTTTGCACTTAAGGAGTTACTGAGACTGGGGGTTTCATCTCAAGGCAACACAGCTGCATTCCCAACATCAGAACTGAAAGATTTACATTTGGGAGGCAGTTGCACATCAGAAACCCGTAAGCCACTCAAGAATGCTCTCTGTTCTAGCACCTCAGTTGCTACTGTGTGGAGTCTGTGTTTCTTTTTTCCCAAAATCAGGATTATAAAAACACGGTCCCACTGCAATTCACCACCAGTAACTTGCTGTAGTTCTCACCTCAGAGAAACATCAGCAGCTGTCTTTTTGATCTGAGACAGTAGGAGCATGAATTAGTGACCCAACATCTTTCACAGGGAAAAGTGCCATTTAGTTTTAAAACAAAAAAAACGAAAACAAACAAAATGGTAAGTCCTGAACACTGCTCCCATTTGCTTCATTTTACTGTTTCATCTCGATACTCAGTTTCTTCACCTTATACATGCAGCAAATAAAGTCTTGAGAAATTCTTGCAGTGCAGAAATCTGAGTCATTTAACCTTTTGAGGTTTTGCATTACTTAACCACTTCTGAGCCAAGAGTTAATCCTTATGAAGACTTTCCAAACCTCCTAGCATCTATACTTCATGGCAATGCATCCTGCACATACCAGTAGTTAAAGTCCAAGTTTTTCTTCTCTGTAGATTTTATAGGTTTAAAATGAAATTATATAAGTTTTGTTCAAAGTATTCTTAAATCAGTTTCAAGGCACAATCCATTAAAACAAAAAAATTCAGCCTGCATAGTACAAAGGCTGGCTTCTGCTCAAGTTTGTATGTGATTCAATTTCAGTCGACTAACTTGACATTCATACACCACATTGTACAGAATAGGACAGCAAGTATTCAATAAGACACTGACACTGTACATAAATTTAAGATTATCCCTCAGCTGCAGTTCCTTACTGAGCTGGTCTCCTATATGCAATTCTTTTAAGGCCATAAATATTTCAGGGAGATAAACTACTATAAAGAATCCTCCCATCCCCCAAGAAAAGCATGAGTTGAAGAACATGGAAAAGGTGCAGAAATAATCCTGGCCTGACATTTTGGCCACAGGTTATTTTCACTTTTTAAAACCTGATTTGAGAAACTTTGAAATGTTTTGTATTTTATATTTATCTGCATAAAAGGATTAGGACTAATCTGTTTATTATTGCACAGGTGAAAAATACAACTAACTGATGAATCAATCTAAATAGTATTTGAACTACTGCTTTTATAACCCAAGGTTTATGTTTTCCTATCTCCCTCCCAAAAGGCTATGCATTCTTTACTTGCTCATCTGCAGGAATTTGCAGGTGTTAAATTAGCCACAGTAAGCCTTACCTTTTGTTCCCTGATTGCTATCAAAACATATTGAGAATTACAATAGAAACATATTGAGAATTACAGAGAAAAAGTTAATTTAAAGTTTGAATAGAAGCTCCAGAAAGTTCAAACAAAATATTTTTCCCTAGTTCATACCAAGATCTGGCTGCATGCATAATTGCACATAAATCAGACTGCAACTTTCTATGCTTTTCTTCAATTAAAAAAATAAACCTTTCCTCTTCAATTTAGCTATATGTTTATAAATAACCAGGGTCCTTGTTACAGTCAATACCTTGTGGAGGTGAGGTTAAAGTGATAAGACAGGCACAAAAAACCCCAAAAAGTTCCAGTGATTGGTACTGTTGGGGCAGCTTGCCAGGTTCCCCATCTAAATCTATCCTATAAATAGAGGTATTCTAATGTAAAAAACTTTCCCAAGTATCCATTGTAGTTTAAAGACAAGTTCCTTCAATATCAGCTTTCCACAAATACAAATGATTGCATTTAGCTCATAAATGTCATCTGAAAGTGAACTTTAAGATTACTGCTTCCAATATTCATACCAAAATAGCAAGTTTTATGTTAAAGGCCACTGTCTGCCTTACAGAAAGAAACACCTTGCTCAACATTTCTCACTTCAGCCTTGGCACACAAGTACTTAAATTAACCAGGTAGGGATCAAATTACATGCCTTGTATAAAGGATGATGCATGTAGATTTATTGGGTTTGGGTTTGTTTAGTTTTTTTTTAATTTACTTCATTTGACATTAAGCAAAACTTAAAACTATCTGTACATCTCAAAACCCATCATAACAGTTTTCTTCTCAAACAAGCTGTTAGTGACCATGGTAGAAATGCTGTTAAAGGCAATTCAAGCAGACAAGACAAGAGAGTCAAGGCAAAGACATTAGGACACATGCCAGCATAATAAACAAGAGTCTTCTGTGTCAGTAGATCTGGGACCCTGATAGCTCATCATCCCACTCACTCCCACACACTACTTAGCCTTAACCATCACAGGATGCAGGGCAGAAGCATTTCTTAATGACACTTTTTTGGCCTTGAAAAAGGCTAAGTTGCAACTGCCAGCAGTTTTCCATCACAGTTTCCTTGAAACAGATTTGATTAAACATCATGGATGCTCATAATTCCAGTTTTTGTGACTAGTTTGAGTAGTTCAGGCAATGCTTTGTGCACTGGTTGTAGATTTCATATAGGCTCTGGGACAGCACCTCCTCCAATGTGAAGCTAGCATGACAGAGTGAGTTTTATAGTAGTGCTGTGGCCGTAATGGTGTTGAGAGGTAAGACTGGTGAAGAGTAGTAATAGCTTTTATTTAGGAATTCAGCAAAATGGACAAAAAAACAAACAAACAAAAAACCCAAAAAAACCCCCACAATAAGTGCTCCTTTGGATATTTAAGATATTTAGATATTTGAGATTTTAACAGTCAAAGTGGAAGGACATGAAAAATGTTACATCTTAGAAAAATGTATAGAAGCCCTGATATTTACAAGTAAATATATTATTTAACAGATGTCACCACCCATTAGGTTCTGCCTTTTCCCCCAGATTTGCACTTCTGTCTCTTCAGCTTTACAAAACTCTTACTCCAAGCACACAAACTACTTTTGTCTGATGAAAACATGCCACACTAAAGTAAGTATAAACCCCAGCAACACATTTCCACAGCAACAACAAATACTCCACTCCTGCAGCAGCCATCAAAATCCATCCATCCTACACAAACACTTTCTAAAATGTGCTGTGCTTCATTTCTTTGCCCTCTGGGAGGAACTAGGCAGCCACTATGCAGTCAACTAACTCATGGACACGCCTGTGAAAGACAAGAACACATCATCTCACAAAAACTCAACCGCTGCTCTCTATCTTCATGAAAGACCTACAAAAGTGAAATGAAGGAAATAAGATTAGTAACTCCAGTAGATGTTACGTGCTCAATATTGAAAGTAATCAAGGATTTAGAACAATCATTTTGCAGTCTATTACAATTTATCCTCTTTCCACCCTAAGGGAGTATCTCCACTTAGGGACACAGGTAAGCATGTCTTTTAAGAATATGAGATCACAAACTTTTCAACCAACAAGTGCAACAGAAAAGCATATATTAAAAAAAAACCAAATCAAACCACCCTGTACTTGTTTATCTTCTGCTAGTCTGCAGGTGATATAAAGGCTTTCTCCTGATAAGGAAAAATGCAGTTCAAAAGCTGAATGTCAAGGAAAATGCTCAGCTCCACTCCACATATTAAAAA
>VZRN01000511.1:0-14868 GCA_013397935.1 Dasyornis broadbenti | reverse complement strand
AAAAAAAAAAACCAAGAAAATTGCACTCTGCTTCTGATTGTCCTATGAGAAAAACATAAAATATTCCTTCAGAAAGTTCTTAGTTTCTAATGATATGCAGAGTTAGAACTAGATATAGAAATAGCTAGCAGTTGGGTATGGTTTTCCTCTTCCTCCTCCTCAATTGTAAAGCTAATCCTTTACCTCTTTCTTCTGAAAGTTGAGAATGTGATGGATTGTACAAGCTGTGTTCACTTTTGACCCTTGCTTTCCTTACAGCATTCCTGTCTGCTACCTCCCAGACTAAAAGCTTAATTTATTACTCTGTTCCCTGTAGCTCAGGAACAGAAACCTCACTAGGTTGAAGGAGATGAAGCAATACCTGCACCACAAGTTCAATCAGCTCTTACAGGTCCAGAGATCAGCTGAGGTAATAGACACAAACCACACAAAGACATCTTTCCAAGCCAAGCCCACAACATATTTGCAGTCACATGTGGGTGCACACACACTGTTAATATTAGTTCTATTATTGAGACATGTAGAAAGTTTGCTTAATTTATGAATATTTGCTTTTAGTATCCATTTAGTTCCTCTTAAGTCTTATTCTAAAGGGCTTTTAGTATCTGGCAGCCCTCACTGAATAATGCTAGGGCACAGAAACACAAATTACTTCAAATACATTTGAGAAGCCTCAAAAGATGTTATATTTGCAAATATGCATGAGAGCATTTAAGTAAATGCAGCATACTACTTCAAAAAGTAATACTGATATAGACCTATCAGCAAAACCATTAAGCTCGGCACTTTTACCTTCCTTTAGTTGCATTAGAAATGACTACTTGAGGTTGGCTGAAGTTCCTGCTAATGGATTTTGAATACAGTGCACTTTCTCCACCTCCTGTTTTAGACACCTCTCATCCTATTTTGATGTACATCCAGTTGGCTGGGAGTTGCTCTTCTGTGTACCAATTAACCCTAATCAGTGCAGCATTATCCTAACTTTGGCATGGCTCCTCTCACAAGCTCAATCTGAAGCATTACAGTTCAAACAACATTTTCAAATGCAGTCACACATGTGGCAAAAAACAGGATGCAGCAGCCCCATGCACTTCACCTGGTGGTGGGGTTTTTGTAGCAGCACTTCAGGCATGTGGACAACAGCTCCTAGAACAGCAGGTGCTTATCTACAGCTGCTCCAACTCTTCACTTCTGTGCCTCAAACAGGTGTAGGAGTGGGCTCATTAGGTCAGCAGACAGATTTTTTGCTGAAAGCAAATATATGAAAAACATAGGAGAGCCCAGCTGTTCTCACTAGATGAGGCAATCTGTGAGGAAGAACAGCATGCTCTTCCTCAGCCCCTCATTGCTCCACCAGCATCACACCATAGGCTCCCCCGCTGTAAGGCTGCTGGGAAGCCTTGCACGAAGCTCCACACACCAGGTCATAGCAAAATTAGACAAGACTACCAAGGGTATCTCACAGCAAGAAGAGAAGAGTCGTCACAGCTCAAGGCCCAGCTCCAAGGGCATCCAGGAAGAGAAGGACCAGCAGCAGCTAAATTCAGCCAAAAGTCTAGATCATAAGGCAATCTCCTGGTAATAACACAGGTTAGATGCCAGGCAGGAAACCAGTTCACAGGTCAGCATTAGGTCGAGTAATTGCCAAGCTGGCCCTTAATGGTAGACAAAGTCAAGCCAGGAGGTGTGTACCAGCACAGACAGCACTGAAGAGCAACATTCCTCCTGCAAAGCTCAAACAGGGACCAAGACCCCAGAGCTGGTTTAAATATAAAGTGTGGATGGAGGCCCCAGGTGAGGATCTTTAGGGTTACTAAGGCTTATCAGTGCCCCCAGGGCCTTAGCAATACATACCTGTTGCCATTCCTTCCATAGGGTGCACTAACAGATAGTGTGTGGCTGAAACACTGCCATGGTTTTCTGTTCACACAATGGGCTGGCTGTCTCCTTCCTCTTATCCCTAACCCTAGCAAAGACCTGTACCATTGACAACCTGTGCAAGAGACAAAGCAGCCACTTTATTTCTTTGTGCTCCAATACACTCATGTTCTTATGGAGACTTTATGATTCCGTTCCCCTTCTGGGAGGCTTTGGCAAACTAATTACATAAATACAACCCTTAGCAATGCACATACCATACTGAATGGTCTGCTTGCATCAGACATTGCAGTATTTATTTCCCATTCATTTCTCCCTTTGAGGAGTTTAGGTATTGACTTTCCATTCCAATCTGAGTAGAAATCCAAGACAGGAAATTTGCCCTGGTCTCACAAAATACCAACAAGAGCCAACTGCGCATCTTCTTGTGTTACTACTTCTTCCACTGAACATACCAAGCACTAAATTACCTTACTCAATGCTTTGTGCCAAACCCCTAAACCAGCTGGCTCTGCTGTTTGACCCTTCTCCAGGAGCTCTAGACCTTGGGTGCTGCTCCTGAGACACACTTCTTTACTACCTTTGAGGGGTAGGGAGGAAGGAAGAGAAATAGATGATAACAACCAGATGTCAAAGCTGAAGGAGGGATTGTGATGTAGAAATTTGGCAACCTGTTTGGTGTTTGTTCTGAATTATTGCAGAATTTGTTCAGTTTATATTAAAATTTTATAAGCAACGAGGATAATAAATCAGCTACAGAAAATAGAAAACTTGTGTTTACTCTTGAAAGAATTGGTGTACCTTGAGGCAACTTTTCTCCCAGCAGATGCTAAAATATTTTACTTCAAGCTTGACAAAGGAAATACTATCACTTCCATGGGCAAAACAGATGTAGAGGAAACAAGTAAAAAGCAATACAAATATTTCAAATATAAATATTACTAAAGAATTTCTGGAACAGGATGCGTATGAATTAAGCGAATAAATGCTTGACAATTATGCTTTCCTTAGACAACACGCATGTTTTGTTGGTTTGTTTTTTTTGGTGGGTAGTCCTTCTAGTCAAATTAATCCCCTTAGGATTTTTTCACTTAAACTCAATCTAACTGGTATTGAAAGTGTTTGGCTGGCTATATTCACAGTAATTATTACTTTCAAGGAAAATTAAAACAATTGTTCAGTCATCAGTGTAATGGTAAATCTTGTCCTTGCTTGCAGCTTGCATGCCTAAGTTCCTCAAAGTGTAAGAGTTCCATTTCATGGAGGACTAAATTGAAGTAACATACTCTTACATTTCATCTCCCAGATGTATGTAATGTTTCACTCTACATCTCATATATTTTATCTCATAGAAAGGAGATATGCTAATGAAACGTACGCTACTGCAAATAAGACTTTTGAGGGAGAAACCTCTATGCTATTATATCGCTTAAAGTTGATAAAGTAATGCTAAATCCTTCACCAGGATTTTGAGCCCATCCCAACACAAGCTTTCAGT
Source organism: Dasyornis broadbenti (assembly GCA_013397935.1). Classification (NCBI taxonomy): domain Eukaryota; kingdom Metazoa; phylum Chordata; class Aves; order Passeriformes; family Dasyornithidae; genus Dasyornis; species Dasyornis broadbenti. Next base: position 11,492 of record VZRN01000511.1, on the reverse strand, counting down.
TCCCTGCTTGCTATGTGCTAGACTGCTCTGTTGTTTGTAGAAAGGAATTACATGTTGCACACACATACATGAATAATCAGGTAATGACAAATATCCTGTCTTTCGGTGGTCCCATTTTTTCCTAGCCCATTGTCATTGTGGGTTTTGATTTTTGTTTTCCCTTGTGCAAGTTCCTCAGGTATTTTTGAGGAAATCAGATGGCCAATATTAGCAATTAGTGTAGAGCGGCAAAGGCTAATTGCTGTGATTAGTTGCTGGATGGCCAAGAAGGGAGGTTAAGAGACCAAGCAAATTAGGAAAGGGAAGGACAGATAGAAACAGGTCTTAGCACATAAGAGAGGAAATGTATATGCACGCAGTGTATCTGATATCGAAGCCAGATGTTTAGTTTCACATTTGGATTTTAGGTAAAAGGTTTGCAGTGTTTTGTGGGCTTTTGCATGTTGGCAACATGCCACTTCCCACTATCTAAGGAAGTAAAAGTAATATGCTTCTCATGTGTGCACCAGTGAAGCTGACCAGCTAGGACCTGCCTCTCCTTGCACTGTGAAAAATCAATCCTGTTCAACTGTCAGGGAAAAGGCTACAGGATTGTGGGGACACTGCTTCAATACAGCTCTCAGATCTCCCCATGTGTTGCAAGGCCTCTCTAAGCAACACAGGGACAATCTTGGCCTGCATTTGGTAAAAGGCAATTAAATATCTTTGTGAGTTATAGGAATTTATGAATTCACTGCTCCGTCTCTACATGCAAGCAGAGTGCCTCAGTGAAAAAGACAACAGCTAGAAGAAAAATTGTGGTAAGAGTTATTAGTTAACTCAGGCAAATGAGACTAATTTGGGAAGGATGTTACTGTTCATAAAAGTGGAATAGTTCGGAGAGAAGTTTTAAACAAACAGAAGGTGAAAATCCAGAGGATTTTGTGACTGATTTAAGGTTAAAGAGCTAATCTTGCAATTGTAGTTAGCAATCATGGTCATTGAGCTCATGATAAGAGACCAGATGGTGATAACAACTGGGAGAAAACACCCAGAGAAACTGCTAACTAGAACATTGGCATTAACATGTAACTTAAAACAATAACAAGAAAGAAATAAAGAAAAATGGGAGTATCTTCAACAAAGGCATTTGTTTACTTCCAAATGATGCTGTGGAATGTCTAACATATTGGATGCTAAAGCCACTACAGACAATGTAAAAATTACACAAACACAAATACGTGAATGACTCAAAGTAAGAATTAGAAACTTGGCACAAAAATCTCCACACAATATTCTCATAGAATAGTAAATCTCAAGTTCCCATAAGCCTGGAAACATATAGATAAGTTTCCTACAAATGCTTTCAAACAAGGAAGGATCACAGTTCTCCTAAAATGATGAGGTCAAATCCTGAGACCACTAATTTGCATCTCACATGTTGAATAGGAGACCTATATGCAAGCAGAGATGGTGAGTGGAACTTTGTCCACATGTGTAAAATTTCATCATTACATAAAGCTCAGATGAGCTGAAACAACCATAAACAATTTAATATCTTTGTCAAAATGGGCTTGGCAAAGCCATGGTGTACTTTCCTAAAATAGAAACATGATTTTATCCATTTGCAATGTATAGATTATAAAAGTCATGATAACTTGAAAAAGATTTAATAGTTAGAGGCACAAACACTTCACCTTTGACAAAAATCTACCAAGCTGAATTTAAGCCTGCAGAACATACAATTCAGTGGCCATTGTTATTCTTTCAGTTCAGTTTCAAAAGGAATATGAACTCTCAAGACATGTTCCAAAGCTGAATGTACTTACAGAAAAAAATATTACCAGTATTATAATTATATTCTGATAAAAAAATTCAGACTCAAGTAATGGAGATGCTAACCTTCCAAAAAGAGAGACATGAAAAAAGGTGTTTTGCAAGGTCGACCACTTGAATGTTTCATGGCAGCAGGGTAATGACTGATGTCCTGGGGCAAAGCAGACACACTTGAAAAAGAGAAAAGCTACTGTCCTACACAATAATTCTCATTTCCAATTCAGCTCCTCTACAAGATTCTACAAATAAAGAGTTGCTAGACAACTTCTATTTTCATTAAAGCCAGTAGTGGGATTCATGTAATTTAATTTTATATATCCTAAAGTGAGTACCTGGTCTCAGCTAGTTACTTAGGTTCACTCTCCAGTAAGGGAAGTACTTTGAGAGGATTCATAATTTTTATGTCGTTCTAGGATAGTTATCTAAGGTAGTAGCATTAATTGCTCTTTGGAGCAATGGATCTTCATTTTATCTCTATTGACTACAGACAGAGTTTAAACATTTACCTTTAATGAGATGCTTCATTTTTATGTGTCTAAAATTAGATAGGAAAACTCCCACTTATTATGCCTGGGAAAGTAATGTCTGATCATGTGCCACCGTTTAATGGGCAGGACTCTGAGCAGTTTTCAGTGCAGCATAAGCTGAAAGAGACCACCTTTGTCCTTTTCCCCTCTACTTCTCCTCTTATTCTTAGATGCATGGAAAGCCACATCAAAATGCTGAAGAAATGCATTAAATAGGAACAGCAGATTGAGATTCTGACCTCTGTTTCGCACTAATGAAATGCAGGAAGGCACCAAAGGACACAGATCAGCACGTACCAGTTTGGATTGGCTTCTGTTCAACAGGAAGCTGTGAACGGGAGCTCTCCAAGGAGGGCAAGGCAAGGAACCAAGAGATGAGTGGGGTCATAACTAGGGAAGCCACAGATAGCGGCAGCTGGAAGAGCTTGCCACTCCAGCTAGATCAAAACGAATAGAGGAGGCTTGCAATAAATTGTGCAATAAAGTACAATGGTGCAATATAAAATGGAGACAAAGAGAATGTGGTCAGTCTTCTTACAGGAGAGGACACCTGAAACTGGAAATTCAACTTCCAAGGTAGGACAGCATTAGAACAAATGGGCTTACAGCCTCACAAAATCACAGGAGAGATTTCCTTTCCTGGAAGATTCCTGAAGATTTCCAGGAACCTGTTACAGCCCTGGGTCTCTAAGAGTCTAACTGGATGACATTAATAATCAGGTGTGGCTTAAATCCTATGTTAAATTAAGGGAGGTTGTTAATTGATGTTTATGATAGCTGTAGAAAGGAAAAAGGGAAAGTAAAGAACACTGCCTTTTCAAGGCTCTAGAAAGACCTACCTGCCATGTCACACAGACATTTCCACCACTCTTTGCTGGCCAGGGGGGTTCAAGTGAGCCCTGGAGGCTCTTTGGTTCTGAGTAGTTGAAAGGTTTAATTTACATACAGCTGTGTAGGAAGCTCCCCAGTTGTGAACACCAGCAAAATTAAAATGGGTGAGCAGCTGCTATCACAAGTTTTATCATCCCCTGACCAGTACTCTCCCTGATGACTTTACTCATATAAAAAAAGTTACTCTATCCACAAGAGTCTTACAATGTTGAAGGACATTTTAAAAATAACTCACTCAGTAGTTAGACCTTTAGCCTCTAACATTACTTTATTAAATCACAAAACACGATATATTCAGATAACATTAAGGTTCTGACCTTGGATGCACAAAAAGTAAGGAAATTCAGAGGAAAGTTTGAACCTTTCTCTGTGTCTAACATCAGACTTTTGCCTACTGTTTGCATTGAGGGCTTGTGGCACCTACTGTAGTGATGAACGGTCTCCTGGTGGTTTGGTGACCCTTTCAATTTGTAGGTACAATAGCTTAAGGATAGGACTTTAAACTGGACATGAATTACCTAGTGCTTTAAGGTTGAATTTAGATCTTTAGCCAAGTTTTGAGAGATTTTTGAGTTCAAATGTTCCTGTGTTTTAAAGGTATCAAGAAAAAGCAAAGAAAGACCCCTTATCGACAGCCTGCTGTGGTGGTTAATGCAAAAATATGAAGTCTTTACAACCAAACTGTATGAAGGCTGAAAAAGTTTCTCCTTGCCTGAGAATCAGCAGGAGAAATTTCAGGACAGAAGAAGGGATTTTTTTCTTCGTAGTTCAAAAAGAATTCCAAAACTGGGGGTTAATGTAAAATTATGGTTTAATCAATCACTCCATTAATTCTCTAATGAATTAAATAGAGAAACTCATCATTAGGTAGGATTTCCTTCCCAAAACTTCCTTGGGGGAGTTATGAAGGGGTTAATTCCCTAATTTAAAGAAAAATCCACCCACATTAACAATTATTCTCCCTCAAGTAAAACTGTAATAGCAAATGCTATCTCTGAATAAGCTGCTACAGTGCATTCATAATTTCTTCTACAAAACTACAGATATGCAACAAGAAATTTAAAGTAATAAAAAACCCCTGTACACCTATTTCCCAAAATAAAAATAAATGCAGAGTAACACAGGATAGCAAATAAGTCCATTACACAGTCAGGAAGCTCTACTTGAGGAAGCATGCTTTCCTTCAGATGTTTATCCCCAATACCACTATTTTGCTAACTCTCTGATTGTCTCCACCACGAGCATCTCTATTTCAGTCCCTCAACACTGTGTGAGCCCCCACCCTGCTGCTCTCAGGTCTCCCATCCCCACCCTGCCCCATGCGGCTCCCAAAGGAGAGGTTTTGGAGGGATGAGCGCACACCTCTCACAGGAGCCTAATGGCTCACCTCATGGCTCACCTTCTGGCCAGGGAACCTGAGGGTCCCACAGGCTCCACACAGCCTCTAGCTTGTGCAACTTGTGGTCCTTTACTGTCCTCTGCCTATCTGATAAATTTGACTGAAATTAAGCTAGAGGAGACAACTTGAGAGTGGGAGGATGGCTGACTGATGTGCCCACAGACACTAATCTGCTGATCTTTACTGCCTTAGAAAACCAGGTATTTAAGAAGGTTTCTGAAAGAGGAAATCGTCACCTGTATCAGCTTCACAGATTCACATTGCTTCCCTCCCAAAGTACCTTCACATCTGGTTCCCTGCCATTCCACCCAGCCCTGCTGCTACCCCCTACTCACATGGGTGACAAACTTCATCTCCCAGATGAAGAAATACCCATCAGAGTGAGCCTGGGGAAAGCTCCCCAGTGCTATAGACAGTGAGGACACAGGGAACACATCACTCAGTGATTAGCTGCACCCCTTCAAAGGATGGTGCCTTAACCTTTGTTCATTTCCCAACCAATGCTGTTCTCATTAATTCCACATGATATCTAGTTTATAATTGCATTGTTACTTAAAAATGCTAGTCAGGTGCCATAGATTTTGTTCTACTTTTTAAATCACAGGGTAATGTATTAAAAATTAAATAAAAGTAGGAGAAAAAAAAAAGAAAACTTTAGGGATCATGCCAAAAGATAAGAGCAAACTTAATTGTATTTTCAGCCAAGAGCTTTGCACAATTTTTTCTTACTAACTACAACAGGGAAGGCTAGGGTTGTATCTGTACATTTAATTCAGACTGCTGCATGCAAGTACTTCAAGATTTCAATTTTATGCTGTGTATCATCTAAGGTCTGTCTGGGATATTTGAAAATGTGTTTCTAATTGTTTTTTCCATGCAAAAGAGATGCCACAGATTACCAACAACAGACCTATTAATCATCAATCTAAGTGCAGCTAGGCTTATGCATACAATATTTATAGGTGTTTATATACCTCTGGCTAATGCTCACAATCAATGAGTGCTTGACAAGGCATGCTAGAGAGTTATCAAGTGGCTTTATCTTTCCATGAGATTTAGTCTGTAATTGACCTTTATTCCAGAGTATATTTGTGATAAATGGGGGGGGAGGGGCTACATAAAGGAAATTATTTTTAAAATGCTTCCTTTCCTGGGGAGCTGAAAAACTTGACTGACTGCGCATTTCTTGTAAACCTAGGGGACAGTTTATTGCTGCCTGTGTGGTCTTTCAGATCATCATAAACTACTTAATGAGCAAATATGATTTCTCTCTCGTCTTTGTAGTTTCAAAAGGTATAACTATGAAATAGGCCTTATGTGAGCTATAAGGGGTGTGCAGGGGGGGAAATCCAATTACTATATGAGTTTAATTGTATCTCCTCACACCCTATGAGACTTAGTAGGAGTCTAATCAGTTCGCAAATAAACTCTATTCACATTTTACATATTTCTGGTTGTTGGAAACAACATATTTACATTCTAAAGAGTGCATTCATCAGCTTCTGGTCAAACAACATCTAAGCATTCACTTTTTCCTTTCACAGTCAGGCTCAAAAAATGTAATTCAGTAATGCGAACTACAGAGTCCTCTTTCATTTCCATTGAGCTCTTATGTTAAAAAACAGAGCCAAACGATTCATTTCATTTATTTATTTATTTTGCAAATATATTATGTGATGATATTCATCCCTTTTTCCCTCCGTCTTTGTAAATCATTTGTGAACCAATCCAAATACTGTGACTGTATATCCTATTTGCAGACATTTCCACAAATATATTCCAGTCTTTGAAACATTTGCTGCCTCTTTGCTTTGAATATGTATCATTTGGTCTTGGTGAGGGACTGGTCACATGATATATACTAGAAACATATAATTAATCCAGAAGTCATTTTGCTTGGAAGCAGAGAAATTCCCCAGCCATTCTTATAAAACAAAACCTGGGTGGAGGGTCTGTTGGAGGTTGGGAATTTTTCCATCCTGTGGCTAGAGAGACCTTAACGAGCCTTAACGACTGGGTACTTAAGAGATAACGACTGGGTACTTAAGAGATAGCGACTGAGTACCTAAGGGACAAAGACGCACTTAAGAGACTAAAAACAGCCAGGTGTGGCAAGAGAAGAAAAAGGTGGCTGGCCGTGGGCAGAGACACACTTGTCCCCGGGACTTGTTGGAGGAGACAGCTGCTGTTTCTTTTTCCCCTTCACTGCTGCCGCAGGAGCTCAGCACTGCCTGGTTTTTCTTCCTTGTTGGAGTCTCTGCTACTCTTTTGTTTGCCCGCTCGAGTGGACAAGCTCTGCCGCCCAGTTTGCTGCCCTGAGATTCCCTGCTGCAGCTCCGCTCGCCGTGCAGCCGCCTTGCCCTCAGCTCCGTCCGCCATCACCGAGGAGCTGAGCTCGCGCCACAGCGCCCCCTGCCGGCCGTGACCGTAACTGCACCAAAGGGGAGGGGCAGTGTCTGGCTGCTTAGAGAAAGCTGCCACCGGGTATCTGGTCTGTTTATTTGTTATTGCTACTGTTATTGTTGCTTGTTTTCCTCGTTATAGATACGAGTAAAGAACTGTTATTCCTTTTCCCATATCTCTGCCTGAGAGCCTTTAATTTCGACCTTATACCAATTTGGAGGGAGGGGGGTCATATCCTCTAAGGCAGGTTTCCACCTTCCTTAGCAGACGCCTGTCTTCCAAACCAAGACAGGGTCATAAATATTTGAGGGAATAACAAACAAACAACGTGCAGCAGTTTGGAATTCTGCATAAAATACCCCACACTTGACCTCACTCTCTTATAATTCCTTCTTGAGTTGTTCTTCTTGCCATAATTTTTAAGCAGAACTTTCAAGGCACTTACCTCTCTGACACTGTCTGGACTCCTGAAGCACAGGGCTCTGCACTTGGCACAGTCACAGCAGTGCTCCATGGAATGTTCAGTCCCACACTTCCCTGTTTGTCTGCAGCTCCTCACCTAAAATATGAAAAAAAAAAACCAGCCAAAAAAACCAATGTACATCTTTGAAGGTGGCAATGGGCAGCTGTCGACATCTCATGAATAAAAGGAATATTTTGGGAGGTTACCAAGCTCCAGCTGATATCTTTGAAACACTGTACAATATGCTAAGTTTCTGTGTCGGTTATAAAAATTTGCTTATCAATAGTATTTGCAGCTCATTTCAACCTAAATTCTTCGTGCTTCCTGCTGCCAGAAGACTGGGCTTTGGGATTTTTTTCCTTCGTCCTGTAGTCCACCTCAGAAAAAGTTTGTAGGGACTTAACTGAATTGATCCTCTCTGTCTTCTACCGTCTGGTGACAACAAAATTGTAATTATATGAAAAGAGCCTGGTGTTCAGAAGCAAGTTATGCTTCAGTTGTGTGTTTCCTTTTGATCCCAAGGTAACCCATGGCAGTGGTAAGTAAAATGATTTTTCAAGCATAAGCAGAAAAGCCCCTGAGGAAGAAATATGCTGTATAATCATGAGAGGAAATGCAGCATTTTTTATTGAGGACACCATCCCTCTCCTCAGTGCAGACACAAATACCCCTCTCAAAGGAAATGTAACCAATGTTTTCAAGCATTCTGCACCCTCACATCCAAATCTTAAGCGATTTACAAGAATTCAGAGTCTTAGTATTGAAGAACTGCTGCCTGGAAAACAGCGATAGGTTTCTCAACATGAATATGTATTTGTGTGCTGCAGGGAAGCATGCATCCAAGCCCAGGCACATGCCTCCAATAGCCTCAAAAGTGTCACCAAGTTGTTCAGGCTGTTGTGCCACAGCCTCCACAAGTTAAACAGCTAAGAAAGATGCTCTGTGTGCCAAAAAAGCAGCAGGGCGACAGCTGTGATTTTAAGCTCGTGCTTAAACACAATATTAAGCACATACTTGGCATTTAGCATTGAAATGAATGGTGTTACTCATTTGCTTAAAATAAAGCAACACCTGAATGGCCCAGCCCTGCCCTGAGGGGAGTCTGTCCCCATCCCACCACTCATCCTCCAGCTGCACTGCAAAGCTAGGACCCCCAGTGCCGATCCCAACAGCAAATCCTTTTTTGCAGGAAATGTAACCTCCAAGTGTCATCCCCAGCCATCCTGAGTGCTTCACACTGCATGTGCTCACATGATGGGGACATATTTATATAGACCTTATAGCAGCCTCCCAGGACCTGAAGGGAGCCTATAAGAGAGCTGGAGACAGATATTTCACAAGGGCATAGAGTGACAGACAAGCAGGAATGACTTTAAATTGAAAGAGAAGAGGTTTAGATTAGAAATCAGGAAGAAATTCTTGACTGTGAGGGTGGTGAGACACTGGCACAGTTGTCCAGAAAGGTGTGGATGCCCCACCCCTGAAAGTGTTCAAGGCCAGGCTAGATGGGGCTTTGAGCAACCTGGCCTAATGGAAGGTCCTGCCCATGGCAGGGGAGTTGGAATTGGATAAGCTTTAAGGTCCTTTTCAGTACAAACCATTCCATAATTCTATGATTTTTAACAACTTACCTTGTTCCACATCTGAGCACACATGACCTTCATTTGGGGCTGCAGTGTGCAGTGCTTACATTTCAAAAGGAGCATTTCAGCCCTGTTCCCTGTCAGCATTAAAGCTGCTAACAGGCTGACTGGACACTGACTGGCAGCTGAGTGCTGTAACCTCTTGCACAGAGCACTGGTTACTGCTGCAGTGTGAACTGTGAGCTTGGGATCACACAAAGCACACCGACAGGAACCTACTTGTGTTAAGCTGCCACTTGGCCTGCACACACATGGAGAACAGTTTTATCCTCATGTTTTTCAAGTTATGTGGCCTAAAATAGCCAGGACCATGCCACAGCAGGTGACAATTTACATCATGTCAACTATTTTAGGACTGCTTCCATTTTTCAGATCCCGAAATGAAACATCATGTGCCTGGCTTTTTTTCACACATTGAACACCATCAGATTCAGTTCATGCTTTGGAGGAAGGGGAAAGTAATACCTGAAACCTCTCAAAAATGAACCAAAACCCTACACTTCCCCAACTCAATATTGAGAGTGTCTTAATATTTTCTAGTGGGCATCAAAATATCAAATTATCATTTTTTAATGTTGTGGGTTTCATATAATGCTTTCTTACGTATTCACCTGTTCTTGCTGAAGAGAGTGTTGCCTCTTGAGAAAGAAACCTTCCAGGACCTTCCAGAAAGGCAAGAGTCTTGTTCCCAGCTCCTGTAAATTCAATCCTTGTAAAGTAGTTTAATTTTTTTTCATTTTCAGCATGTCTTGTTGTGTGCATCAGCAAAATTTGTGCATACACAGTTTAAGCTAAATAAGAGCCTTTTCCATCAAAATATTCTTTCCTTCAGTATATATACATTTGTTCAGCTTTGTTGCCTGGCACCTATCTGTTGCAGCGTGCAATTGTGGGTGCTGCAACCTTCTAAGAACGTCTCAGCAGCAAAGCCACTCAGCAAGGTTGCCACATATAACACGCTTACAAGCACACACCGGATAGCTGATAAAATGGCCGACAGTAGCGAAGCGAGAAGGGTCCATGGGAGTTTATTCTAGCCATGCATGTGAAGAGATGAATAGAAGAGAGAACACGAGGAAGAGGTCTAGGATTTTATATGGGGTTGGTGGGGGTGGAGAGAGCATAAGGGATCCAATGGTCTAAAGGCATAGGGGCAGTATATAGGCGAGGTTAGGATTATGAGAACCAATAGGGAAGATCCGAGGGAGTGGCAAAAGGGACAAGGGCTCTGCCTCTCTGACCTGTGGCACAGACCTACACAACTCCCCCTTCTTTATTAAATAAAAGAGCTTCCCCCAGGGTCTTTAAACATTTTAAGCAACCGAAACACACATAAAACAACAAAAACACTCAAAAACATCCATATAATAATCTTCAGAAAGGGATGCAACCAGTCCCTTAAGTTTCCAATGTCCAAACAAGTTCTCTTATGGATGTTGATGTGGACGCTTTTGCTGTAGGTGGTCAAGTCCCAAGCATCCACTGGCAGTGGTACCAGGAGCATCCAGAGGACAGTGGCATGGAAGGCATTGGGCTTCATGGTGGGGTGTGGTTTTGGCAGGTGTCTCTGTTGGGGCTCAAAACAAAGTCGTTAAGGAGGTTGTAATTTCAGGAGGGTCTTTCTTTTCCCTCCTGATTGTATCCCCCCTTCTTTACTAAATAAAAAACTTGGGAAGAAGGGTATTAAATAAAAAACCTGGAAGAGAGGGTATTAAATAAAAAATTTGGGGAAAAGGGAGTGGTAACAAGGTGACAGGGGTGTGGGGATACGTGGTTAAGGGAGGAATAACATGGAGGTAAAAACGGGGTAAGATTTGGAAAAAGGAGGTAAGATTTGGGAAGGTGCCAAAGGTGTTAGACTTATCGATCCGAGGTGCTGGTTGTGGGCCTATGGGTTGGTGTTTATGTTGGAGGTTTGTGTCGTCTCTGCCTCCATGCTGTGGTTTTCTGGTCCTTTGGTTGTGGTCTGTCAGTCTCAGGCTCAGTTGTGTCCGTGGGAGGGGTATTTGCTGGCTCAATGTAGGGTTTGATGTTTTCCAGTGATTAAAGTGTCTCAGGGGCCATCTGAATTCATTGGATCACCTTGGAGATGCGGAGCTCCTGTTTCTCATAGTTGCAGTCGAGGATTGTGCTGTTGGCATCCAAGTCTTCAGGGCAGCAGGTGGGGCAGGATGGGATGGCTTGGCGTTTCATGTCATCGTGTGGGACCCTCCCATGCTCTGCTGGCCATTTCTTGGGTGCCGTTGGTGCCACTGCTGTCTCTGGGGCTTTACGTAGCCGATGCGATGGTCCTGGGTGGGTCACCTTTCTGGGCAGTCTTATATGAAGTGTCCAAATTCTCCACAGTTGAA